>NQII01007881.1:0-82371 GCA_002778355.1 Clitarchus hookeri | reverse complement strand
AGTTTTCCACAACTACATGTATTACAAAATACTTTAGCTCAGATCCACTTTCGATATTGAATTATTTTAATGGCTAATCGTCTTAGCTGTTTGCCCACATATAAAGGGGGTTGAATGTGGGAGTAATTTAGATCTTATTGGTCCACTCATGTAAGAAAATGTCTTTTCATAAAAACATGTGGCCAGTTACCGAAGTAAAGATGCCCGCGTACAGGAAATCACTCATGTAAGAAAATGTCTTTTCATAAAAACATGTGGCCAGTTACCGAAGTAAAGATGCCCGCGTACAGGAAAACCGATGGTTATAGTTCCCATTTCAACATTTTACCCCAAACAATCAGACTTATGTGGCTGTATATTAAATGCTACCTTTCTGTCCGCGGCTTCACCCGAGTGTACTACATAAAGCAGCTACTAGTTTCCTGTACTGAAGGATATACTTGTGCATCACGATAGTGTTTCTGCTCTCAGGTGCTAGGATTACCAGTTGCTAGGTGAAATTACTCTGAAACAGGCCACGTAGAGCTGCCCATATGAGAAACAGCTCTCCCACATATCTCTCCCTGCCGCTTTTAGCGACTGTCACTGGACCTCACTTATGGTCGTAGAGAAACAGGCCTAAGGTGATGGGGATGGGGGTGGAAATAGTCTCTCAAATTCAAAAGGGCACTNCTTATGGTCGTAGATAAACAGGCCTAAGGTGATGGGGATGGGGGTGGAAATAGTCTCTCAAATTCAAAAGGGCACTCGAATGGAATGAGGGGTATGCGCGTTATGAATCCTTATTTTCCCCATGGACATCTAGTGAAGACTGTGTCCTCTATTACATATTTTTGCCTAGCCTTCACTTGGAGTCCGGTGATATTGCAGCGTTTTGGCGGTTACATTAATGGAGCACCATCTTCGATAAGACGCTTGGGTGGTGATATGTCAGGAGTGTAGATACTGTTGATGAACTCCACAAGGTAATAGATTGTATCATCAATTTTTAAAACTGTGTCCACGGATTTTTACTCAATTTATAACCCTCCGAACAACTTAAGCAAACGATGCTGATAATTCATTATATTGTTAACGTTGCTCAATCCTAGGAAAATCATCATCAATGGCAATTTTTAACGATTTGTCGATTCACTGCCAAACTATAGAGTAAAGATGGTTTAAGCGGATTTTTGTATTCTGAGCATTTCTAGTTGAAATGCTGCTGGAATATATTAAAGTTACGTTAAATATTTTTGGAGTGAATAAATGTATATCTTTGTTGAAAAACAGAATATAAACAAAGCCCTCGCCATTGTTATAACATTGTTATAACATGTAATTTTGACAGGTCTCTAAGCGATCGACATGTTTATAGTTCTGGCAGTTATTTTTCACAGGAACAAATTAAACACAAAAATTGTTACTGNACTTATTTTTCACAGGAACAAATTAAACACAAAAATTGTTACTGGGAAACTGTAAAAGGCACTATAACTCAGTCCACTCTCCATCGAAAATTAAGTTTTAAATTATAAACCCCGGAATGAAATGGGATCCAAACACGCATGTAGAGCCTCACAAGGAAAATAACATATAACGATGTAATTAACTGACTATTTAATTATTGATCATGCTCAATTCTGAATTTTTTTCTGCAACTGTAAGAAACAAGTTTAATTCATAAATTTTTCGTTCGATAACTTTAACAAAACATGTTACTTTGAATGTTACAGGCGTGGAAACGAAGTAATCTAGGTAACGTTTCAACGAAAGCACATTCGAACCCTCTTCACCTTCTTAGGGATTGGAATTTGGAAAAATCCTGACATTGTATTTTAGGGGTTTTTATATAGCCAACCTATNCGCCATTGTTATAACATTGTTATAACATGTAATTTTGACAGGTCTCTAAGCGATCGACATGTTTATAGTTCTGGCAGTTATTTTTCACAGGAACAAATTAAACACAAAAATTGTTACTGGGCAACTGTAAAAGGCACTATAACTCAGTCCACTCTTCACCGAAAATTAAGTGTTAAATTATAAACCCCGGTATGAAATGGGATCCAAACACGCATGTAGAGCCTCACAAGGAAAATAACATATAACGATGTAATTAACTGACTAATTAATTATTGATCATGCTCAATTCTGAATTTTTTCTGCAACTGTAAGAGACAAGTTTAATTCATAAATTTTTCGTTTCATAACTTTAACAAAACATGTTACTTTGAATGTTACAGGCGTGGAAACGAAGTAATCTAGGTATGATTTCAACGAAAGCACATTCGAACCTTCACCTTCTTAGGGATTGGAATTTGGAAAAATCCTGACATTGTATTTTAGGGGTTTTTATATAGCCAACCTATNCGCCATTGTTATAACATTGTTATAACATGTAATTTTGACAGGTCTCTAAGCGATCGACATGTTTATAGTTCTGGCACTTATTTTTCACAGGAACAAATTAAACACAAAAATTGTTACTGGGAAACTGTAAAAGGCACTATAACTCAGTCCACTCTCCATCGAAAATTAAGTTTTAAATTATAAACCCCGGAATGAAATGGGATCCAAACACGCATGTAGAGCCTCACAAGGAAAATAACATATAACGATGTAATTAACTGACTATTTAATTATTGATCATGCTCAATTCTGAATTTTTTTCTGCAACTGTAAGAAACAAGTTTAATTCATAAATTTTTCGTTCGATAACTTTAACAAAACATGTTACTTTGAATGTTACAGGCGTGGAAACGAAGTAATCTAGGTAACGTTTCAACGAAAGCACATTCGAACCCTCTTCACCTTCTTAGGGATTGGAATTTGGAAAAATCCTGACATTGTATTTTAGGGGTTTTTATATAGCCAACCTATTAAAACAAAGAACATAACGGCATATAATTGGTTTAATGAGCTTTTGAAGAGTCTTCGAAAACACATTTTACTTCTTTACACCCTNTGTTTACACCCTATTAGGGGTTAAATTTCAAAAAGTTCTGAAATTAGTGTTTAGGTAATTATATAAGTACCTTTTAAAAAGAACCATGATATATCATAGGGTAAAAAGGCTATTGAGGAGTACACGAAAATACATTTTACTTTTTTTTTCCCCCTCTTAGGGTTGAAATTTAAAAAAAAATTCTTATTGGATGCCTGCAACCAAAGCGAAGTGATCCCTAAATTTTCATGCTTTTGCAACCAGTGGCTTGAGCTGTGCTTTGATGATTGTGTAAGTCAGTCAGAAACTTAATTTTATACAAAGAGATTTCATTTCGCACATATAGAAGCAAAATATTTTTTGTGGTGTTTGCAACTGGATGAGTCAGTATTTAAGTGATTTACACGAAGAGTCCCGATCCCATGGAAGTAACTTCTTCATCATCTTGTGACTCTCGTGAAGAAGTCGTAAAAAATAACTTACCTAACCTCAAAGAACCACAGACACTCGGTAATCATTTCACACAACAGCCCATGGCCAGATGAAAGCCATTGAAAGAACTTCAAATTGCTACGGCACAGTAAATTTATTGAGAAGCTGAGTATAAGTTCTTAAGTATGTAATATTAACTAATAATGTAAAAAATTATTTTTTAGAAACAATAGTAAATATTATTGTTGCAAATCTGCCGTACACTATGGTAAGTTTAAGGATGCGTGTATATTCCTAACAGTGCCGAATTCCATGTAAATTATTTCAATAGTTTCTATCGCTCCGTGGTTAATGCATGTACATCGTGACCAGTATATCCCGGGCTGAAGTTTCGATGAAGTCGGCCGAACAAGGTCACAAGTAAACCGCCTTATTTGATTGGAAGAGAGGAGTGGAATCGCTAAAGCATCCGCAAATAGGGATCGGGTTATAAATCACCCGGGAAAAAGGATCGCTGTGAGCCCGCCTTGTCACAGAAAGTTTCTTACAGTCAATATATACTCTCGCCCATTTCGCTCTACCCCACTCTACTTCGGAGCTATCGGAATGTTAAGAGCAATCACCCTTTCGATTAGTTTTTGCAAGTTTTCCCGCAAAATTGTTTTAAATGTTCTTTGATTAGGGGTCGGGTGCAGTAAGTTTTTGTGTAAGTCGTATCATGTCATAACATTTGGGTACGTACCTCAGTCTAAATGAATCATACGTTTTCTTATACGTCGTCTCGTTTCAGCGTAAGGAGGAAAGTTTTTCACTTCCAAAGATAAAAAAACGTTTTTATAACAATTTTTATTCCAATTGTAGTTGCCTCGATTTTAATTTAAGTTTTGAAGTGGCGTTTCCCACGAGTAAGCTTATAGCAAGATAGATTAATGTAACTCGACAATGTATGACTTGGACCCCAAATAAAGAGATCAAGGAAATATTTTTCTTTATGTACATACACATTTATAAAATACAGACGTAAATCAGACGTAGTTGATATTCATATCAAGAGAGTAAATTCTGATATTGTAAAACGTCTGTAATATTTTGTAGATGGTAACACTTAGTTTAATTGTTATTTGATTTGCAAAAACAATTTTTTTTACGATATTGGTTACTAGAGTGTTATTAAATTTAACTTTTCTTAATGTTTGGTAACATACACTACGGTGTAAAACTGGAAAACGAGAACAGATTTTTGAAAAAGGACTATGTAAGAAAACATGCCTCCTAGTAACGAGAGTGAATTGTTTCTTACTAACATAAAAACAGGAGCCTTGTGTATATCCAATAAATGGCACTGCTGAGAACCTACATGCAAAACTATGTCGTTCATGTTAAGAATCGCAGAAACAGGAAAACTTTGTATAGTCCATTCTCGGTTACTTCCAAAGTTTTCAAGTCCTGCATAAGTTATACTTTCAGGCTATCCGCCTCCTGAAAACAAAGCTTAACCAAGTCTAGAAAATTACGCCAAAGGGACAACGCACAGCATTTGTGGGCACTCAGTTTAATAATGTTTCTCGCGAGAACTATTTCTTACTAGGCATTACCAACACACCTATTTTCTCGCTGTTTTAATTCGTATTGATTATGAATAAAATATTATGATTTATAAATATAATAGAAACCAAAGTTCAATTTAAACCTAATATATGATACTTTTATGTTAACAGAAGTACAAAACGCTCATGATATATAACGTATTTTAAGACACAACCAAACACATCATACATAGGATGGTTTTTCAAAGGATTAATTTAATAAATATGAAGAAACACCGCATAGACTATATATATAATTTTTCGGGTTAAATTAAACATTTCTCTAAGGCGTAACGTAACGTTTGCGATGGTTTTCTTCCTCGAGAATTGTCAAATGTAGCTGCAAATTTAGTAAAAAGTCCAAGTATGACCATTAATTCTCGTCACTGAATAATATACACTGAAGAGCCAAAAAAACTGACACACCTGCCTAATATCGTCTAGGTCCCCCGCGAGCACGCAGAAGTGCCGCAAGATGACGTGGCGTGGCCTCGACTAATTTCTGAAGGTATGCAGGAGGCAATTCACACCATGAATCCTGCAGGGAAGTCCAAAAATCCACAGGAGTGCGAGGCGGTGGAGATCTCTTCTGAACAGCACGTTGCAAGGCATCCCAGATATGCTCAATAATGTTCATTTATGGTGATTTAGGTGACCAATGGAAGTGTCTAAAGTCAGAAGAGTGTTCCTGGACCCACTCGGTAGCAACTCTGGACGTGTGGGGTGTCGCATTGTCCTGCAGGAATTGTCCACGTCCGTCGGAATGCACAATGGACATGAATGGGTGCAGGTGATCGGACAGGATGCTTACGTATCTGTCACCTGTCAGAGTCGTATCTGGATGTACGTATCAGGGGTCCCATTTCACGCCAACTGCACACGCCCTATACCATAACAGAGCCTCCACCAACTTGAACAGCCCTCTGTTGGCATGTAGGGTCCATGGATTCATGAGGATGTCTCCATACCCGTACACGTCCATCCGCCCGATACAATTGGAAACTAGACTCGTCAGACCAGGCAACGTGTTTCCAGTCATTGACAGTCCAATGGTGGTGTTGGCGGGCCCAGGCGAGGCGTAAAGCTTTGTGTCGTGCAGTTAACAACGGTTCACGAGTGGGCCTTCAGCTCCGAAAGCCCATATCAATGATGGTCCGTTGAATAGTTCGCACACTGGTACTTGTTGATGGCCCAATATTAAAATCTGCGCCAATTTGAGAAAGGGTTGCATGTCTGTCACATTTAACTTTGCCAGACGCTTGTTGTCTTATATAGGTGCTGCCGATCGCATCGCGTTACTCTGATTGGTTCCATGCCTCTGTTATTTGCATACGCACTTCTATACCAGTTTTTTTTGTCTCTCCGTTGTAAATGTTGCATTCTTCTCAAATTTCCTTAATTCATTGTTGGAGAGGTATTCATTCTACATAAAACGAAATCGCCTTTTTTTACATATCTTCATTTGTCGTATTTACCTGTAAATGCTGGGCATGTTTATTGTAACATCCTGGCTTTTTTATTAGTGGAAAACGTATTTGGCTCACGCTTTGTGATTTTTTTTCTATGAACCTGCCACGTCGTTACGTTCAAGCTAAAGCAGTATATTAACAAATTTTAAAAATANTTACGTTCAAGCTAAAGCAGTTTATTAACAAATTTTAAAAATATTTTTGGTAAAAATATTAATAATTTTTATACAAATTTTATTTATTTTTTGACAACACTCATACTTTTAATGTAATACTCTAATCACGAGATACTTATGGAATTCAGTCAGTAAACTTGACCTCAGTAGTTACAGCTGATGATAAACGTTTCATTTACAGGTACAAATATGATTAGAATTTGTTTATTTGGGTGTATGCACAGAGCAAAACAATACTCATGGCTGTTTGGTGCTGGCAAAAATATTCTCAACCCACCACTGGTATTCCACTGTCGTATCAGGTTAAACTGTTTCCCTGACCAAGTCAGCTTTGGTATTATCGACGTTACAGCGATAAATAACTTCTGCAGCTAAGTAAAAGACGAAAGGCAATTGTGTAAAAATTAAAACCTTTACAAATATAAGTGAATTATCCTTTTATATCATTTTATTCTATGTATGTTCACTGAATTTATAAACAAATGCTGTGATGCATAAATTTATACTCACTCGTTTTACTTCACAGACATAAAAAAAAAACTTTTATTAGATATTTATTCCAATTATAGTCGAGGTAGGTGGCTCACGTTTTCATACCAAACACATTTGGGTTTTTTCCAAGGGGCTGAGTAGTGACTACCTGACGTCACAAAGAAGCTAGCACAGTGAGTTAAAACAGCAGCTTTCCTATGAATATTCAACGCGTTACTGAAGGTGTAAAAAGAGCCGTTGGTGAGGTGTGTTTTGGAGGAGGCTGTAGCCATGGCAACGGATGTAGAGAATTTACTCTCCCGAGTTTAATGGGGCGGTCAACTATAGCTATATAAAGTGTCCCCAGGCGATGGCTTTCTTGCACTAGAGCGTCAGCTACAGAGTTAGCTAAATTTATGATATCATAAAAACTAGTATTAAAATGTTCTCAAGTCAGAGGAAATAACCATTCTTCTAAGCATATGATATTTTAATTACGAGTTTTCCAGTCGTACATTAATACATTAATAGCGATAAGACGTGTAAAAGTATTAATTAACGGAATAAAACTTTTCGAGTAGCTATTTCGTCTGATAGAAGTCTAAGCTGAACCCTTGTGCCATTATCGCTGCCTGTTCAGAATGGCGTGATCATGTAGTGAGATTTTCGTTGTCGTCCGAGGATGCAGAGTGAAAACTTGCAAAGTTTCCTTAATAAACATTTCTGGTGAATTTTCTCTGGGTATTAACAGAAATGTGAACCTCTTTGCATATTAGTCGTTCAATACGTGCTGACGAAATGTCCAAGTTCTTAATGCAATGTAATGCCGAACTGGGATCAAAATGCGATAATCGAAACTAAGTCCTGAATTTTTGCTTTGCCGAATGGAATTCCCTTCGCTATCGAAACATTTAAATTACATTCTGAAATGTTATGTTTCAATTGAAAATTCTCTACGGGAAGTAAGTTCGTAAAAACGTTTTCGCAATGGACATTGATGATCAAGTTGTACTGATTCAAAAACGTCTAGCAGAAAATCATTCCTGAAATGAGACATTGAGATGAAACAGCCACGGAGCACAGTGGTGCAGAAATATGGATTCCCTCAATAATATCACCGGTCATAGTCTACGACTGCCAAGGTTGTCAGATATTAACAAGCGGAGTCATATCTTCCAGTGTTTGTACCAAAGCCCATAACACTTTTAGTAACTCTTAATGACTGTTCTTGTCAAAACTTTGTAATTCCCTAACAAAAACTACCTCGTCGCTTTCTTTAAAAAAAAAAAAAAGCCATTATAACGTTACTAAAGCTTTTTAACCCTAGTAAATAGCCATTTGTAGGGCCGTAGTTGAGAGAGGCCCTTACACATCGTCTTCCATCACAGTTATCCGAGCTTGATTCTCTGGAAACCAGAGTCTTGAGTTTCCGTATGCGGGAAACGTTGCAGATTCCCATTGGGTTTTATCGCTGGGTTCCTAATTCCCTTATCAATACATTCTACACAGTAAACAAAATCTGTATTTTTACAAACTATTCTTTGTAAGTAATTTCCAATATTATTGTTCTACAGCTACAAATAATTAAAGCAAATTTTTGTACACCATACTTAGGAATGTGCACAACTAATGTTGAACTTCGGCAAACAAGTACTACAGACTTAATATATTTTAGAAATATAGAAATACGTTAAGAGTTTTGTATTTCATTAAACAATGTGTTCTGAAGATGAAACACAGTACTTGTGGTGTCACACCAAATCTTTTGACAGCTAATTACAAAAGTATTGTTTCTAAAACATACACAATATTTTTAGCACCCCTAGCTCGTATCGCTTCAACCCGGTAACAAGAGTGTCTCTCGGGTAGGGCAACGACAGCGAGCTTGACTTGCCGCCAGTCTCGTATCATATTATGCATGACGACCCTGCCTCAGGTGAAATAAAAGGTGCTCGTCGTATTTTAAGATAATTTTCTCATTATGAAAAGTACGAAATGTCATTAGCCCTACAAATTAAGTTGCTTAAAAGTTTGAGATTATTCTAGATCGTTATTCCTTGCCGGTGCCAACTTGTTATACGCCCGCATATTTTGCGTACTATCGCAGGGTACATTAAGTGTTATTTATACTCCAGCACTCTCAACTGACCAGCCGACCAAATGTCACCATGCTGCTTGTGATGCGACTATTAAGACTCGAGTATGTCATAAAACATCCATATGTTTTAAACAAAGTAAGTGTGACCTATGGAATCATACATGTTAAGTGTTTTCCGTTTCCCCGTGTTCATGCGGTACCGTCGTATACTCNAGGTGCTCGTCGTATTTTAAGATAATTTTCTCATTATGAAAAGTACGAAATGTCATTAGCCCTACAAATTAAGTTGTTTAAAAGTTTGAGATTATTCTAGATCGTTATTCCTTGCCGGTGCCAACTTGTTATGCGCTCGCATCTTTTGCGTACTATCGCACGGTGCATGAAGTGTTATTTATACTCCAGCACTCTCAACTGACCAGCCGACCAAATGTCACCATGCTGCTTGTGATGCGAATATTAAGACTCGAGTATGTCATACAACATCCATATGTTTTAAACAAAATAAGTGTGACCTATGGAATCATACATGTTAAGTGTTTTTCATTTCCCCGTGTTCATGCGGTACCGTCGTATACTCTGTAATGGAAAATATTGAGGAAGACGAGGTATTTCGTGAGAGGTTCAAAGGACTTCCGCCAACTGCTAATAGTGTAATCCCAGTGTCTGTACTGGCGGTATATACATTTCAACCAAAATTGTTGGCAATTCTTAAATCCACAGCCGAAAATATATTAGAATGCATCATTTCAACGCTTAGTAACGTGACCGCTGTGATGAATTAAACCAATTTATATTTGAAATTATACGAAAGTAAAAACAATAGCACCAATTTTCTTTGTTTTTTTAACACTTTGNACAATAGCACCAATTTTCTTTGTTTTTTAACACTTTGGTATTCTAGAAGGATAATCGGAGATCGAATTACGTACAGGAGTAATCTAAATTTGCATGAATAAACAGAATGCACAAACATGAATTTAATAGCTAGTGTTCAGTCTAAAGTTCTGGCAGCTTTTATAAAATGTTACTGTATGTATACACAGTGCTGATCCAACCCATATATATGTATATTTATATATATATATACTCATACTTTCAGAGTAAATTATCTGACCCAAGTTTCCACATTAGATTGTAATCAGCTCGTTGCAAATACGCAAATTAATATAATTGACTGATCAGTCTGTTACAGGTAGGGATAAAATACACTATATTTAAAACTAATGTAACAAATTTATGATAATACAGGGGTTATCTTGAACTAAGACACAAATTTTGTGTGATTATTGGTTATGAAAAAAAAAGGGTAGAAACTATAATAAGACCTGTGGGACACGCCCTTGAAAACTGGAAATTAAGAGTAGTTATTTGCAAAATGTCATAAAAATTACGTGATATAAAAAAAATTCGTGAATATTGTTAGCTTGATTTGTGTTCCTTTATTGTACACGTTATTATTACGTCATAACAATCTATCAACCCCCACTGGTAACACACATTCGTAGGTTAAAGTAATTGCAACCCTTAATTTATTAATAACGAACGATATGTTTAACTGCGAAATGTTAATAAACAGTAGGTACAGTTTCGGGCTAATACTATTCACGAATTCATTGTTTCAATTCGCATATATTCTAATTTTTTGCTAAAAACTACTTCTATTTCCCAATTTTTAACGACGTGTGTGTCTCCTTTAATAAGCATGTTAGGTCATATGTCGTTTTACGTTTTCTACTCCATTTTCCATAACGAATAATCATACAAAGTTTGTTCCTGGATTTCACGTTATAGTACAGTCACGGTAACTTCTATCTTTTCTGAATCCACGATTAAGTTCTACTTCCAGGATATTCCTTGCCTCGTGCAAACAAACGCTAACAGAGTCTAAAAATTACACAAAATGGACAACGCATCCCATTGTGCGCAATTAGTGTAATAAAATTCTGCATAGAAATTATTTCTTACTGGACATTACCAACACAAATATTTTATCAATGTTTTTATCCATACTAGTTTTAAATGAAATACTATAATTCATACATAAAATATAAATAAAAGTTTGATTTAACCAAATATAAGGTTATTTTATGTTAACAAAATTAAAACACTTGTGATACATGGCATATTTGGGAAACAAACAAACACGCCGTGCGTGGGGGGATATTTCAAAGGTTTAGTTCTAAAAGTGTGACGAAACCACGAATGGACTACAACTCTGTATAACATCAAAAATATCACCAAAATCCGGACATAGAAAGAACAGTTTCAATGGCTTATTGTTACGAATGAGCTATTAGCCATTCATACGTAAATAGTGTCTAAGGGCGTAGCTCAAATAATAAGTCATGATTAGATAGAGCACAGCAGTATAAGATGGAGTTTATTACACATAAGGATTTTACAATTACTATTTACGTGACTATTGATCGGGGGAGCTTAAATTGAATACCAAGATGCTTATTAATTATGTTAAGATTTAATACCTCACGCCATTACTGTCACAATCTAATTGTAAAGTCCCCACCTTGTTCATGTTGCCGGAGGCTAATTCTAGGAGGCGGTTAACGACGGCTGGACACACCCATCTTCCGTGGTCTTCTCTCTGATCGGGTCGACGACAAAAGACGCCGCTCCCAGTGTTACGCTGGCCTATATCGGTTGCGTTGTTTAATATTTCGGCCCCGTTTACTGGCCGGTGGAGGGAATATATGCAACTGTCTTTCACAAGGTGCTGTCGCAATCACGCTCGTGCCCTGGTTTAATGTTTGAAGATGTGATCAGGCAGGTCGTTCTGCTAAGGCCTCATCACATCATAACATCACGTTATGTCGCGTATTTGAAGTGATTCCCCTACCCCTGGCANTCGTTCTGCTAAGGCCTCATCACATCATAACATCACGTTATGTCGCGTATTTGAAGTGATTCCCCTACCCCTGGCAAAAGCGATCGCGCTGATGCAATATTCTAGCATTTCCGGGTTTGCAGAGAATCAGTTGGCGGAAGGAAAGTCGTATCCCTCCAAGAAGAGGGATGGATGTCTGCACCCGAGAGCGGAACTGGATCTGCAACGGGGGCATAAATATTCAACGAACAGCTTGCCTGGGGAACAGCTCTTCGCCAAACATTTGTGCGGGCGGGGGAGCGGGGCTGGTGGTTTCACAGGGAATGGTTGGTAGTTTTGTTAATTATCACTGCCGTTTGTTTGTCTCCGCCAAGTCGTAGCTGCACCCCAGCGGAGCGGTACTCGGTGAATCTCTACCTTGCGCGAAAGCTCGTCTGCAGGCGAGAAGAAAAGTCAAGCTTCGTGAGGTTAACGCCCGCCTCACATTCCTGCTNCTTGCGCGAAAGCTCGTCTGCAGGCGAGAAGAAAAGTCAAGCTTCGTGAGGTTAACGCCCGCCTCACATTCCTGCTTGCCTCTGGAAATACAAAATACAACCTGAAACACGGGCAGAAATACGCAGCTGGCGGCGAAATCTCACAGAAACCTGGAAAAATTCGGGGGTAGCGTATCTAATTTGCGCTCTTCAGACACAGAATCAAAGGAGGACTAAGGTCGATACAGGATAGGCGATTTGTTTTGTGAAGTAAATGAATACGGTTTCGCACATCTTTACAAAACCCTACCAAACTTAATTTTGTTAAAAATAGTATATGTGTAAATATATATAGTTTTTATTTCTAGTATAGTTATACATTCCGTGAGAAAATATTTGACTTTGAATACTCCAGATTGGGTTATATGTGAGTTAGTTATTTTTACACAGTCACGTCTAATTATTTATCCTTGTGGACACATAGGACTGAGGACACTAAAATAACTTTTTTGAGGTCCGTGATAAGCTGAGAACATGTGTCACTTNACTTTTTTGAGGTCCGTGATAAGCTGAGAACATGTGTCACTTGATGTTAGCTGAGGTTAGTATATTTGTCTCCATTGTCTACGATAATTTTTATGATATTAAAAACTATATAATTAAAAAAAAAATAGAAATCATTCGCAAACACATACAAACATACTTTTCCTAACAATTTTGAAGGTTCATTTTCAACTTATGCATGAATACAAGTCGCGCGATCTTTCAAATAAACTATTATTTGGTACCGAACCCATTAAGTACACAAAAATAAAGCACACTGTGGCCTTACATAATTAAAAAACTGTTCGCAGTAAAGTGAACACTCTATAAATCAGCCTTTGAAAATTATGACTGCCCGCTAACAGCATATATATGCTACCCTACATGCTAATATTCAAGCTCTGAAATCGGCAGCAAATTTAGTAAAATAGTTCCAAGTTTTGACGTTGTATTGAGTGTGTAATGTTAAAATTTACAGCAAACAGATTTGGTAAATAAAGCCACTAGGCCCACAACAATGTAAATTTGACGTATAGAGTAAGAATACAAAATGAGGAGAAAAGTAACTTTTAAGCAGGGCTTTCACAAGTGCTCACTTTACCGTGTACGGCCTTTACTAACATTTGAGCAAAATTGAGTAAATAGTAGTAAAGTTTTATTTAAAATGTTTAAGTTTTATAACCAATTCAAAATCCACGGACAATCAGTGGTGGCTACAAGAGGGGCGTAAGGGGCAACTTCCCCTTCCCCCCTAATCACCCTTTTAACCCCACACAAGTCATATGATGCTGTGAAAACATAAAATATGAATATGAAACAAATACACACGATGTTTTATGTTATTTGCGAACCAGTTTCATTTCTTGCATAACTTTAATTCTTTATTCGTTATTATAAATAAAAATATATTTTTAAGAAAACCACCAAAGATTTTCTTTAGAACAATAAAACAGTTTTCAAGTGGTGATCAGAACATGTTATAGTGCAATGACGGTCACTGGTGATATCCAGTATGCAGAATTTGAACGTCTTCACATATCTAATCGATCATGGTCAATCATTCATTACTAAAATTAATTTACGTTTACGCGGCACTAAGAATTTAAAAAAATGAGCTATATTGTAATAGTCTCTGAATGTATTACGATTAAAATAATGTAAAACGTGTATATTACAATTACACAGATCATTTCCAATAATTTTAATTGCAGAATATTCAGATAGAAATATTACTAGTTGCACTCTGCTTTGCAGTAAAACGTTATCACTGGGATTCCAAAGATGGCAGTATGAGCCACGATAAGACGTTAAGAGCTAGTTTTTACAAGGTTTCTCGTGTTATGGTAATGTGTAGTGTAATCCATGTGTAAATATAATATATGCAATGTAATGTGGATCGTGAAATTTTAATTTTGTAGTTCGCTTGTCTTTCCTTTTGGCGGTTTGCAATAAGTCTCGACAATGAAAAGAATTATAAAATTTGTTAATGCTTCCTCCAAGAGAGCTATGTGGTTTCAGAAACACCTTCTGAAAGCTTTCTGTGGTCTTTGCGAGACGCGGTTGGTCGACAGACACGACGGTATTATTCAGTTTCAGGAATCTGCTCACAAAATTTTTAAAGCTCTTCAAGAAATATCGAAATGGAAAGATTCAAATTCATCAAGAGAAGCATTTTCCTTGCTAAAATCAACAACTGATGCAGACTTTGTTGCATCTATGGCCTGTCTTAGTGACACTCTTTCTGTCGCACGACCTCTCAGCTTAGTTTTGCAGCCACCATCCCTTGGCCTGAAGGATGCATGTGATGCACTGTGTAATACACTAAGTGTTCTCAAATCTTAACAGTATAGTTCAGACATTCATTTTTCTGGTGTCTTTGTCAAAGCTGTGAATATTGCACATGTATTAGGGACTGAAGTACAAATACCTCGGACAGCAGTTCAGCAAACATTCCGGTCAAACTTTCCTGCAAGCTCAGCTGAGGAATATTACAGCAACGCAATTTTCGTGCCTTTATTAGATCACCTCGTAACAGACCTTCAAGACAGATTACCAGAAGAGACACTAGAAGTCATCGACTTTAATCTTCTGGTGCCTTCTGTTATAGTAGAAAACTCTTACACTAAAAATTTTTTAGGGCGTATCCAAACTCTAGCTTAACTCTATGCATGTTTTCTTGGAAATAGTGCATCATGCTTAATTGGAGAGTTCAAGGTATGGCAAGAAAGCTGGCGAAGGCGACAAGGTGAAAAGTTACCAATAACTCAAACTACAGTTCAGGATTTAGAACAATGCAGTGAACATTTGTATACTGTAATTCGTCTGCTGATTGAGGTGTTGGTCACCCTCCCAGAGAGTGTTGCGACAGCAGAACGAAGCTTTTCAACACAAATCATAGCTGCGCACCCGAATGGCAGAAGAAAGGCTCGCTGGCTTGCACTTCTTCACACGCACACCTTGATATACATGTTGGCACTGAGAAAATTACCCAACGTTTTTCAAAAATGAAGAACAGAAAGTTGGAGTTTGTCTTATAAGTGATAATACCAAGTTCCATAAACTAAAAGAGCATATTTTTAATAGTAAAACATGATTTAAAGGGGCTAGGTGAATGAGTAGACAGCGGATTACAGTAATAGGTTTCATATAAATGTACAATTTTATCAGTAAACTTGTACTAACATTTTTTGTGTAATTTAGTTTGTGGCTCAATTAAATTAAAGTATTTATTTCAGAGTCAACCAAGTTATAAATATATGTGAACTCAAAAGCTTAAAAATGTAAATAGTTTTTTAATCAGCATATACGTTTATAATTTCTAGGCCATCTAACCCCTTCACCAACCCAACACTGGATCCGCCCCTGCGGACAATCACAAATATATAGGCAGTTTTAAATAAAAAAAAGTATACGCTATGCTAAGCATCTTCATTTACTTGCTAAAGCTAGGGTATTTTTACTAAATATTCTTAAAGATAAAGTAACGTGACATGCGAGTTAAGACGTAAAAATGTATATTAGATGAAAACACGAACGCTACCTATGTTCTATATGAGCTCGTTAGATATATGTATGCGTCTATAAGGACTCGGCAACATTGGTTGTTATTTTCTCGCTTTTACTTGCTGTCTTTCCAGCACGTTCACTCCCTTTATGCCTAGTGGACCTGCAATATTTGCCATATTCGCTTATTCCGTTAGACTGCAAAGAATTTTCTCAGGTGGCCACGGTGAATGATAAATTGTTTTTTCCTTTCCTCCCCATCTTGATGCAGCGCATTTCTTTTGAAAAGTCTAGATTGAAACAGAAAAAAAAACCCGTACAATTATATTTACAATTCTGCTGAATTTTTCTTTTTATGTCTTAGCATTTGACTAAAATAACTATCAAGTTTTTAGGCCTGCCTAATTCTTATTTATGTTTAAATAACGAATATAAATAATTTTGGAAAGCAATGATTATTGTTTTTGTCTAACATGGCCTAAAAATAAAGACGAATTTATATTTAACTGGGTAAACTGATCACCAACACAAGCGCCCGTACGTCAACATGATCAATTACGCATGAATCAGCAATCATTTTTTAAGGTTAATATTTCAACAAAAATTATTTCCGGCCATTTTCAAATATTAAGTTAAAATATAATTTGATAGATTTTTGTGGTGACAACCAAAAATTATAAGTCATTGTACATTGGAGAGCCAAAAAACTGGTATAGACGTGCGTATGCAAATAACAGAGGTATGGAACCAATCAGAGTAACGCGATGCGGTCGGCAGCGCCGATATAAAACAACAAGCGTCTGGCAAAGTAGCGAGATTGGTTACTGCTGCTACAATGGCAGGTTATCAAGATTTATGTGAGTTTAAAAGTGGTGTTATAGTCGGCGCATGAGAGATGGGACATAGCATCTCCGAGGTAGCGATAATATTTGGATCTTTGCGTACGACCATTTCACGAGTGTACCGTGAGTATCGGCAATCTGGTAAAACATCAAATCTTCGACATCGCTGCGGCCAGAAAAAGATCTTGAACGAACGGGACAAACTACGACTGACGAGAATAATTAAACGTGACAGACGTGCAACCCTATCTCCAAATTGGCGCAGATTTCAATATTGGGGCACGAACAAGTGCCAACGTGCGAACTATTCAAAAGACCATCATTGATATGGGCTTTTGGAGCCGAAGACCCACTCGTGTACCGTTGTTCGACTGCACGACACAAAGCTTTACACCTCGCCTGGGCCCGCCAACACCGCCATTGGACTGTTGATGACTGGAAACACGTTGCCTGGTCTGACGAGTCTAGTTTCCAATTGTATCGGGCGGATGGACGTGTACGGGTATGGAGACATCCTCATGAATCCATGGACCCTACATGTCAACAGGGGACTGTTCAAGCTGGTGGAGGCTCTGTCATGGTATGGGGCGTGTGCAGTTGGCGTGAAATGGGATCCCTGATACGTCTAGATACGACTCTGACAGGTGACAGATACGTAAGCATCCTGTCCGATAACCTTCACCCATTCATGTCCATTGTGCATTCCGACGGATGTGGACAATTCCAGCAGGACAATGCGACACCCCACACCTCGAGAGTTGCTACCGAGTGGGTCCAGGAATACTCTTCTGACTTTAGACACTTCCATTGGCCACCTAAATAACCAGACATGAACATTATTGAGGATATTTGAGATTCCTTGCAACGTGCTGTTCAGAAGTTATCTCCACCGCCTTGCACTCGTATGGATTTTTGGTCTGCCCTGCAGGATTCATGGTGGGAATTGCCTCCTGCATACTTTCAGACATTAGTCGAGTCCATGCCACGTCATCTTGCGGCACTTATGCGTGCTCGCGGTGAGCCCTACACGATATTAGGCAGGTGTATAAGTTTTTTTGGCTCTTCAGTGTACTTTTCCGAAACACCAGTGAATTTTTTACTACACGTGCTGCATAATAAGGTTGGCAGCAGTATATTACCTGCCCGACATATTATGCCAAGTATGGTTGTTCATTCCGGCCATACTGCATAATAAATTACATTTCAGTAGGTGCTGTGCGCAGTCAGAAGCGAGCACTAACGCAGCAATAGATTTGATGCAGGTAATGCTATTGACTGCTGCTAACAAACAGAAATTTATAATTCGCTGGTACTTTTGCAAGGAGCTGCAATGTAAAAGACATTATTACTCACTTGTCAGACCAAATATTTGTTCTGTTGGCACCCCTAAAATAAAGAAAAAATTATGTATTTTAAGGGGTTTGTTTTTTTCAAGCAGAATTTCACTGACTGATATCGTGGATCCAGTATCACAGAACGCAAAATCAGCCTCATGTATAATTCTATATGTCAACTGTAGTTCCTGCAAATATCGCAGTCAAGTCTGAACGAGGAAATATTAGTTTTTTCTTTTACTTTGTTTACGTAAGTATATTAACGGGACGACTTCCATGCTAATGTATACGATAAATTATANAGGGGACGACTTCCATGCTAATGTATCCTTCAAGTCCGGGGAGCAAACCTGTGGCAAATCAGTTACAAAGTCAGCTTGCAAAATACGTAAACAATTAGGAAGGGGTTTTGACAGAGAACTTAGTCGCTCCATTCTCTGTTGCATGCCTAAGAAGNATTAGGAAGGGGTTTTGACAGAGAACTTAGTCGCTCCATTCTCTGTTGCATGCCTAAGAAGAATAATGCGTAAAACGATGTTTTTTTTTACTGGACCGTAATGAGTCTACTGTAATACTGGTATAAAGCTCTTATACGACGCAATTTGATTTATGATGCATATATCAGAACTTAAGTCATAATAATAAGAAATATTTTAGCTAAGTTGTACATCATTCATACGTACAATCTGAAGGATTTGCACTGTTTCATTTCCTCGGCACAATTCACCTCTTTCTGATAGTATGAACTCATTACAATACTTCGTGTTGAGACCTGATGCCATAAAAAGTTATACGCTACGGTATCGTTCACTGTTCTATCACACGTGCCCAACGCACAATTGTGAATCTTGAACATAATCGGTAAGTGATTTGTTTTGAAACATCTGGTAGCTGTAAACGCCATAATGGCTATAATTCCCATATCATTNTCGGTAAGTGATTTGTTTTGAAACATCTGGTAGCTGTAAACGCCATAATGGCTATAATTCCCATATCATTATGTGTCATATTTTTAGGCCTATTTTCTGAATAAAAATTAAAAAAAAATAATTACTGACAGAAATGTCAGTTCGCTGCAATAAAAAATGGTACTATTACATAGCAAGAGTTAGCACTACTAAGTGCACTGCTCATGAATTGCAGTTTCTTGCCCTCGGACTGGCTGGCACCTTCGCAAATTTTTAAGCATTAGCTTGAGAGATACTGATGATACATTAGTTTAAACATTAGATAATAACAAAATACACCTTAATATTGAGCCGTTAGGGGGACGTGGATACGTTGCGAACCAAGTGGTAGTTCACGAACTTTACACCGTTCTGTGTGCCAAACAAGTGGGCCTTCTTTGACTAGTATATCGTACTAAAAATATTACTGACGCATTATATTTTGTTAACAATTATTTCACATTCTACAAGTCAGAAATAATTTGTATTCACGGGAGTGCTACAAACTGATGGCAGAAGCTGGTTTAGCTCGTTAGTGGCCACAGTATCTCCAAATGGTCTGATTACGTTTACAAAGTTTTCTCTTAATAGTACTATACCAGACCAATGGAAACGTAAAGGTTGTGCGTTGTGAAATATCTATCCACCCGTTCACGTAAAAGAGAAGGAAATATTATTCAACAATATGTTATCGAACACTGTAATAGCCTTCCATTTATTACACCCCATAGCCATGTGCATGGAAAAATGTCATGAAATTAAGTGTAAGGGAAGGGATTCAAAACACTTTTTCCTTGCAACGTACCGACGCTTTGTCGCTGCTAATGACGTCAACCAAGCAGGAAATTCGTATTCTCCTTCAAGAGGAAAATGTCTTGCTTTAGTGAATTACTACACAGAAAGGAAATGAGGAGTCTTGTTTCAAGCATAATATGGCGGTGGGAGGAGAGGAAGGCCATGCATCTTCAATACTTTGTCTGAATATATCATAATATTTCTGCTTACTGCTGNGGCGGTGGGAGGAGAGGAAGGCCATGCATCTTCAATACTTTGTCTGAATATATCATAATATTTCTGCTTACTGCTGTTGCAGGAAACGCCCTATCAGTGCAGCATACTGTAGTCCGTATTTACCTGAAAATAAAAGAAAACTCTTTCACAACCTGGAATTGTGTATGGAATACAGAGTAAATACAGAACATTTATTCACAGAGTAAATACATAACATTTATTCAATGATGAAGAATGAACAGTAAGTTTATTCCAACAAAAATAACAAGGAAGCTTTCAACATACAGACGTGATTCAAACCTCAATTTACTAACAAGTGATGAAAATAAAAGGGTTACAGCATGAAATCATACGATTCGCGATATTTCCTGCTGGATAAAAAAAAAACCTATGGGCCGTATTCAGAACCGATTTAAACATGGTCTAAGCTATATTTATGTTTTATATCGCCATAGTTAATCAACTCACGTGCGGTTTTTGTATTTAGAAGGCGATATAAGAGGTGACTATTTTAGTTAGGGTTTAGGTATACATGGTTTACTTTGAACTAGGTAGGGAGAGGGGGTAGTTTAATGCCTGACTAAGCTTGTAATAAACATGGCGGTGACAGATTTTAGGTTGGAGATATTGCAATTATTGAGTAAAACGAAACCTCGACTACGTTACTGTAAATGCTTGTTATTTTAGTTAACGAAATATCAACTCGAATAGTANTGAGTAAAACGAAACCTCGACTACGTTACTGTAAATGCTTGTTATTTTAGTTAACGAAATATCAACTCGAATAGTAGTTCATGCGTGCACCGTAGGCGGGAACATTTGTACGTACGATTTTGTTACGGATTTTGGTGTTTGTTCGGAAACATGGGTACTATAATGAAAGTTCGTTGGTTATTATTTACTACCACTCTGTCGAAATAAATACCAAACCACGAAACTGGATCCCGCAGACGTTTTAATTATTTCTTAATAGTGTCGCCATGGTAAACTTGGTTAGTTAAATGAATTTGACGTGTTTTAATGGTTCTATATTGCAGATATGTATTCATTTTAAGTGCCACCTACCTACGCGCTTTCATACTGCGAGTAGCTAAAATGCACAAATATGTTGGTCGTTCTAGGTCATTGTTTTCACGTAAAATTATAATAATATAATTCTAAATCGTATTTTTTTTAAGTGAGCTTCAAAAGTTATCCGATATGGCTCATTAGTGTATTATATTCATATATGCATATATATTTTCTGTTACTGGTACTTAAAATCTATGGAAAACATTTTTTTTTTCTGTTTCTGTTCTGCGATCTCGTTACTCTGTTCACACTATCCTTCACTTATTTCAACAAATCATAGGAAACACAAGCCTATTAAACGATACGTACGCATATTATATGCAAAGCAAATGGGAATACGAAAACGACGCCTAACTAATTGCCATGGCAACCAACAGTTTTGCGACATTGCTAGGCCTTTTCCGAAGCTCTCAAGACCTCGATGTTAAGAGCCGCCCAAATCTCTCCATTACTCTCCACTCCGAAGATTAAACTGTGACTAGTTAATCACTGATAAAATGTGGTCTAGAGATGTTGGGAAGTTGTTTCTGAATACGAAATGTTAGTCAGCCATAATCGCAGGTTTATACCTGCACTAGTTCAAACCATGACTAATAAATCTTTAGGGATGGTTTTAAGATTTATTTCTGAATACATCCCTAAATATCTTACTTTAAACAGACGTCCCTGATAGTTTTTTATGCCAGACAACTGATGTCTTACCATGCACGAAAAGTTCCATAAATTTGAAAACTGCTGATNCCCTGATAGTTTTTTATGCCAGACAACTGATGTCTTACCATGCACGAAAAGTTCCATAAATTTGAAAACTGCTGATGTATAATGTAAATCGTGACAGTAAAAACTGAACTTAATGAGTCCAAACTGACTCACTAGGTATTGTAAAAGCCGACAGATTGCTTCAGTGACTCAGTTTCACACGAGAGTTTGTGAACCACTGAGGCTGTGGTTACTACGCATGAGTTTTTGGGTAGCTATCATTACTGCGCCTGCGAATTTTTACACACCATCTTCAGCCTACTTTCCGAACGAAAGATACGCTTATAAGAATACTTTCTTATATGTATGGCTGTATGTGTGTGTGTCTGTGTGTCCTCCTCCCCATAAAAACTTTTGAACCATAAAACCGAATTCCACCACTTTGAATCACCATAAATCCTTGCATCCTTTAGAAGATCACATGTTTTGTACAATATTTTTGCAATACGATTCATCACGACTCAGGAAACTTGTACATGCTTCAGAAATATTTTTACAATATGGAACCATATCTCGCATAAGATTACCAATTAAATACTTTGCCTCTGCTACTCGTTTTTAGCCTACTTTCTTTCTAAAGATAGGCTTCTGGAATCATGAAATGTCTGTCTGGATGTCTGTACCTCCATTAATAACTTTTGAACGTGTGAATAGAATTCAACCAAATTCGGTATCCATATAGTAATTAGTACGCACTTGNTCGGTATCCATATAGTAATTAGTACGCACTTGCATTGTTTTCAACCATGTCGGGTGCTTATTTTAAAAATGGAGATTATTTTAAAATTAAGTCAATATGTCATATCTTAGTAACTATTTAATCGATTTAAACCAAAAACAGAATCTTGACACTGCATAATGAAAGCGTTGAATTTAGATAGCGATAACGACATTGGCCCACAATATTAAAAAATTGCACTGCATGAAAAAACTAAGATTTTTGATTATATCTCGGAAACTACTNGCATTGTTTTCAACCATGTCGGGTGCTTATTTTAAAAATGGAGATTATTTTAAAATTAAGTCAATATGTCATATCTCAGTAACTATTTAATCGATTTAAACCAAAAACAGAATCTTGACAATGCATAATGAAAGCGTTGAATTTAGATAGCGATAATGACATTGGCCCACAATATTAAAAAATTGCACTGCATGAAAAAACTAAGATTTTTGATTATATCTCGGAAACTACTNCGACATTGGCCCACAATATTAAAAAATTGCACTGCATGAAAAAACTAAGATTTTTGATTATATCTCGGAAACTACTAAACAGATTCGCACCAAATTTGGCACAATATGAATGCTAGGTTAGGCCACAAAAAACTAAGTGATTAAATATGATAATTCACTTATTTTAAAATGGCTGACAAATATTTAATTTAATTGCCTTTTTACTATATCGTTTAAACAATTTGGTACAAACTTGGTAGGCATATGCTGGAAGCATCTCTTACAAGCATCATGTATGCTAATACATCGCCTCTTTCGTCCACCATTTTGTAAGATAGCACTAAATTAATACATAAAGTTTTTATGTAATCTCTCGGGAAACAACCAAACTGATTCCTACCAAATTTATCAGAGAAGTAGTACTGCGGCAGGCCATGTAATTGTCATGTTTTAAGTAGGTCAGGCAAACGTTTTCAAAATGGCGGCGATAAAAACTTTAGCTTTCTATGCTATATTTACACAAATATGTAACAGATTTCAAATTAACTTCGTATCCTGGCAGTATCTGTTACAAAAATCAAATTTGTCTACACAAAATCGTTTATGTCCGTCATTTTATAAAACAGTGCCTCATGAAAAAAATTATGCTATTAGCCTATGTCATATCCCGGGACACGAAGTGTAGAACATGATTTTAAGCACTTGAACGGCTTTAAAGCTTCTCTGTTTATATATGAGTAATGGAATAATTTGGTCTACTCTTAACATCGAGGTCTTGAACCGATGAGGGTGAAGCGATGTGAGTATGGAGCAGCGCCGAAATGCAAGGGTGGGGAAACGGGAGATCCCCGAGAAAACCCACCGACCAGCTGCATCGTCAGGCACAATTCCCACGTGAGAAAGTCCGAGAGCGACCCCACCGGGAATCGAACCCGGTTCGCTTTAGTGGGAGGCAAGTAATCTAACCGCTACACCACCGCGGCCCCTTTTTATNCACCGGGAATCGAACCCGGTTCGCTTTAGTGGGAGGCAAGTAATCTAACCGCTACACCACCGCGGCCCCTTTTTATGAAGAAGTTCTCGCCCGTAGCACAAGGTGAAAAAGCGGAAGAGGTACACATACTTAAAAAATATCCAGTAATGTAAATATAAATTTCAATCGAATAAATTCGTGTTGCTCTCCGTAACCATTGCTGTGTATAGGCATACTCTAATGAGAATTAACATAGCCAACATTGAGATGTGCCAAAGTATATGTGGTCATATTCGACTTTCTTTCAATAGTTAAATACTTGTCTGACTGCACAATGGCGCTACGAGCAAACGGTAACAATTACAGAGCTACTNATTTCTTTCAATAGTTAAATACTTGTCTGACTGCACAATGGCGCTACGAGCAAACGGTAACAATTACAGAGCTACTTTGTGACGAACTAGGAAATTGATTCCCATAATGTGGAGAAAAGTTTTAATAATTTCACCTCAAATAAAGCATTCTTAATATTTTCTGTATTTTTTGGTGTCAGTTTCTGGTAAACCCGCGAAACTGAGACGTCTGTAGACAGTCGAGGTCGTGGCTACTGTGCTTGCGCGTGTGTAAACAAGCCACTCATATACCAACCATCTTAGATTAGTTTAAATTGCAAAAACACTAATTCAACTATAATTATAGGTCAGTTTAGGTTAAGTTAGGGTAAACAAGACAAACACGTATTTATCCACTATCCTAGGTTAGTTTAGAGGTCCTTTTAGGTTGTGATACTATGTTGAACAAGACGTTACTGATATAACAAACAAACCTACTTCCCTCTACAGATATGCATATAAATTTGATGAAGTTCCTGAAAGCTTAGATGGTAGGTAGCTCTTGACGTCTTGTTGTCGTGGATATCATTAGAGACAGAACCAGAAACATACGCAACAGGAGTGAGGCAATTACAATTACACACGTTCCTTACCTGGGACTCGAACACAGAACTCATTGTACCATAAACTGGCATGCAACCAACTGCATTATGGAGGTGTCATTAGGATCATAAAATTTAGTTGTAATCCGTCTAATGTTTTGGCAAATGTGCATTTACACAGCGTACTGTAGATCTACTCGTTTTCAATATTTGATGGGAATGAGTTGATTGGTTCCTGAAATAGGGCATAAATATTCCATTGTTCCACCTGCCACTATTATCTAAAAAAAGTGGGCAAAATTTGCTATTATGCTTATGTTTGATTAATGTAATATATTCTGTCAGTATACAATGTTTGGTTGACTTTTGTTAAATAGTTTAACAGATATAGCATACTTATCTAGACTATTTATTTGGCCATAATTAAGAAAATTGTCTAGCCTTCTTAGATAGAACATGTAGGTTTACAAGGTCTATTGCGGCACTCACTGTGTGCGAAATTTGAGAGGAATCGGTATAATGTTTCCCTAAATATGACATAATTNAAGGTCTATTGCGGCACTCACTGTGTGCGAAATTTGAGAGGAATCGGTATAATGTTTCCCTAAATATGACATAATTCGATTTTTTTCATGTGGCGCTATTCTACAAAATTGCACATAAAAGAGTGCTTGTGAGACACATTTAGAGGTTGTTATATATACTGCCAAAATAAAAAGTTAAGTTTTCAGGTGGTTTCTTATATATAACATACTAAAGTAAATTGTTTAATGGCCATCATTTTGAAAATATGTGTATGAAACGCTTAAAATATTATCGATTTACATGGACTAAAGTAGTACTACTTGTGTACCAAATCTGCTATGTGGTTCCCCTTATTTCAGTTTTGACTTATGAGATTAGATTTAAATTCAAAATAGCCAGAAGGTGAACCCTTTCCGCATGTGAATCAACTGTCTAACTCCAAACAAATTTAAGCACGCTATACCTGTAACTCCAAGAAAAGCTTAAGCTGGAACCACATTTTGTAATAAAAACAACTTTTCAAAATTTGTAAGAATATATATTTCAACTTAAAATTATCATAGTCACATTAAAAAAGATATTATAGAAGTTATTTTTAAAATTTATTGTGTTTTTCGAAAGTTTTTATTTATATCAATTAAATAAATCTTANAAGGTCTATTGCGGCACTCACTGTGTGCGAAATTTGAGAGGAATCGG
This sequence comes from Clitarchus hookeri, assembly GCA_002778355.1. Lineage (NCBI taxonomy): Eukaryota > Metazoa > Arthropoda > Insecta > Phasmatodea > Phasmatidae > Clitarchus > Clitarchus hookeri. The sequence goes on along the minus strand of NQII01007881.1, from coordinate 56,081 downwards.
TATAATGTTTCCCTAAATATGACATAATTAGATTTTTTTCATGTGGCGCTATTCTACAAAATTGCACATAAAAGAGTGCTTCTGAGACACATTTAGAAGTTGTTATATATTCTGCCAAAATAAAAAGTTAAGTTTTCAGGTGGTTTCTTATATATAACATACTAAAGTAAATTGTTTAATGGCCATCATTTTGAAAATATGTGTATGAAACGCTTAAAATATTATCGATTTACATGGACTAAAGTAGTACTACTTGTGTACCAAATCTGCTATGTGGTTCCCCTTATTTCAGTTTTGACTTATGAGATTAGATTTAAATTCAAAATAGCCAGAAGGTGAACCCTTTCCGCATGTGAATCAACTGTCTAACTCCAAACAAATTTAAGCACGCCATACCTGTAACTCCAAGAAAAACTTAAGCTGGAACCACATTTTGTAATAAAAACAACTTTTCAAAATTTGTAAGAATATATATTTCAACTTAAAATTATCATAGTCACATTAAAAAGGATATTATAGAAGTTATTTTTAAAATTTATTGTGTTTTTCGAAAGTTTTTATTTATATCAATTAAATAAATCTTANAGATATTATAGAAGTTATTTTTAAAATTTATTGTGTTTTTCGAAAGTTTTTATTTATATCAATTAAATAAATCTTAAAATATCCTCAAAATCTATTATAGTCCTTTCCTGTTTACTTTAAACTTTTCTGAAACTCTGCTAAAGTTCTACTTCCAGAATATTCATCCGCCTCACGCAAACAAGGCTTAACCAAGACTAGAAAATTACACCAAAGGGACAACGCACCACATTTGTGCGCTCTCAGTTTATAAGTATTTTACATAAGAACTATTTCTTGCATAGCATTACCAACACATCAATTTTCTCCCTGTTTTATTCACATTAATTACAAATGAAATCTTATAACTTATACACTGAAGAGCCAAAAAAAACTGGCATAGGCGTGCTTATGCAAATAACAGAGGTATAGAAACTAACAGAGTAACGCGATGTGGTCGGCAGCGCCTATATACAACAAGCGTCTGGTAAAGTTTCTAGTTCGGTTACTGCTGCTACAATCGCAGGTTATCAAAATTTAAGTGATTTTGAACGTGGTGTTATAGTCGTCGCACGAGAGAGGGGACATGGCATCTCCGAGGTAGCGATAACATTTGGATGTTCGCGTACAACCATTTCACGAGTGTACCATGAATATCGGGAATCCGGTAAAACATCACATATTCGACATCGCTGCGGCCGGAAAAAGATCGTGAACGAACGGGACAAACGACGACTGACGAGAATCATTAAACGTGACAGACGTGCAACGCTTTCTCAAATTGGCGCAGATTGTATTTGTGGACTGTCGTGTAGGATTCATGGTGTGAATTGCTTCCTGCATACCTTCAGACATTAGTCGAGTCTATGCCACGTCGTCTTGCGGCACTTATGCGTGCTCTCGGGGGCCCTACACGATATTAGGCAGGTGTACCAGTTTTTTTGGCTCTTCAGTGTAGATACAATATAACTAAAAAGTTCAATTTAACCAAAAATTAAGTATTTATATGTTAACACAAATATAAAACGCTTGTACTACATGACATATTTAGGTAACAACCTAGTACGTCATACTTAAGTTGATTTTTCAAACGTTTGATTCAAAAAGCGTAAAGAAACCACGAATAATCTATAAAAGGATTTTTGGCTCATGAGAAGCCTTAATGAAGAGTTCTTCGGTGAACTCGATGGTTAGTAACTCAGTGTTAGAGTTTATATATTTATATATACATACATTAATTAATTTATTTATTTTCATGAGAGCAGTCAGCGGAGGCGACTGACCTCTCCCGACGGTGGCGGTGTTGACGGCTGGTGGGGCGAGAAACACAAGCGATAGAGGTAAATGTCGTACCAGCGTATTGAACGTACCCAGCTCAGAAATAGTGCCGACTATTTATACTCTGGAAGGGAGGCTGGTGCGAGCGCCCGTGACATTCCTAGGACAACAGAACCAGCGGGCTGTCAGAGCTCGACATCTGTCCGGCACATGGTCCGCCTTCCTGCAATGCACATATGTTTATTCGCGACGACAGGCCAAAAAGTGGTGCACCATCTCCTCACGGCAGACATAGTGCTCAGCTACGCACGACACGTGCGAAGCCCTTGCGAGTTGCCCATCTTGTATAGGCTCTTCACGGTTATTTCCAACTTTTCTCAAGTACCGCTTGAGTTCTACTTCCAGGATATTCCTCCGCCTCGTGCAGACAAAGCTTAACTAAGTCCAGAAAATCACATCAAAGAGACAGCGCACCGGATTCGTGCGCACTCAGTGTAATATTATTTTGCATATGAACTATTTCTTACCTCACATTACCAACATTCACATTTTATCCCTATGTTANAGTTCAATTTAACCAAAAATTAAGTATTTATATGTTAACACAAATATAAAACGCTTGTACTACATGACATATTTAGATAACAACCTAGTACGTCATACTTGGGTTGATTTTTCAAACGTTTGATTCAAAAAGCGTAAAGAAACCACGAATAATCTATAAATGGATTTTTGACTCATGAGAAGCCTTAATGAAGAGTTCTTCGGTGAACTCGATGGTTAGTAACTCAGTGTTAGAGTTTATATATTTATATATACATACATTAATTAATTTATTTATTTTCATGAGAGCAGTCAGCGGAGGCGACTGACCTCTCCCGACGGTGGCGGTGTTGACGGCTGGTGGGGCGAGAAACACAAGCGATAGAGGTAAATGTCGTACCAGCGTATTGAACGTACCCAGCTCAGAAATAGTGCCGACTATTTATACTCTGGAAGGGAGGCTGGTGCGAGCGCCCGTGACATTCCTAGGACAACAGAACCAGCGGGCTGTCAGAGCTCGACATCTGTCCGGCACATGGTCCGCCTTCCTGCAATGCACATATGTTTATTCGCGACGACAGGCCAAAAAGTGGTGCACCATCTCCTCACGGCAGACATAGTGCTCAGCTACGCACTACACGTGCGAAGCCCTTGCGAGTTGCCCATCTTGTATAGGCTCTTCACGGTTATTTCCAACTTTTCTCAAGTCCCGCTTGAGTTCTACTTCCAGGATATTCCTCCGCCTCGTGCAGACAAAGCTTAACTAAGTTTAGAAAATCACACCAAAGGGACAGCGCACCGGATTCGTGCGCATTCAGTGTAATATTATTTTGCATATGAACTATTTCTTACCTCACATTACCAACATTCACATTTTATCCCTATGTTANTTCAGTGTAATATTATTTTGCATATGAACTATTTCTTACCTCACATTACCAACATTCACATTTTATCCCTATGTTATTCATATTAATAACTAATCATTTTTTATAAGTTATAAATTTTATATAAATTAAAAGTGCATGTTAACTAAAAATAAGCTACTTATATCTTAATACAAGTATTAAACGCTTATAATACGTGACACATTTAAGAAATAAGCAAACATGGCATACATGGAGTGATTATTCAAATGGTTTGATTAAAAGGAGAAACTGCGATTGGATCCCTAAATTTCTTAGGAGAATTTCCCTTGAAAGACAACTCTTTATAATGAGATGGACACGTCCTATTTTTATGCAAATTGCGTGGGGCGAGCAAATTTATTGTTCTTTCTACACTTACATTGGTTTTGAGACCAACAGTATGTCAGCAAGATAGATAGAAGCTGTGAGAAGAGAAATCTATCAAACATGTTGAGGTCAAAACCGCTTTGTGTATTTTTGTTTTAATAAATGGGTTTGATTTCAGAGATTGTTGCAAAAGTTAAAGAAAGCTCATTTACATTAACTCATTCAGACCCAGCGTACAAAATTGTGTATATAACGCACATGAAGGTTGTTTTCGGCCGATACTCAACACTATGAGGCTCAATGCCTAACTGGTAACTGATTTGTAAACTGTGCTACTGTTTTAGGTTACAAATGACACCTATTTCTACAGACGAACACAAATCTATCAGGTCTTTGGTTATTATAATGAAATGTGCACTGTCCCGGTTTAAAGCACAAGACCTCGTACAATTTATTTTTTAACAACACCCGAAACCATAAATTAAATCGGATCTGGAAGATTGAATTAATATCCACAAAGGTATTAATAACAAATTATGCAGGAGATTTATATTTGTATCACTGGGGCTGTTAAATATTCATGGGAAACATTAACTCATTTTCTGCAGGAATTTTTTTTATATAAGTTTTCTGTGCAAAACTGTGTGTGACGTCGTTTCATGTGGAACTTTATTAATATTCTTGCTTTCGCTTGATAGTTTTCAAGCTGGGAGTCTTACAAAAGTAATTTTGTGCCGTGTAAAGCTTCAGAGCTTTTTTTCCCCTAATGTTCCATATTTTTTTTACAATAAACACATACATTTAGAAATCGTATTAGTTATTTTAAAAAGGTGGTTGGTCCCTGACATCATGTATTTTCCAATTTCTCACACTTTATATTTCAGAAAGTGTAAAAAACATTTTGCCATAACACTACATAGTCACCATTCATCCTTACTGGTAAAGTGTGAGGATATGTTAGCACAGCAAGTGATTTTTCACGAAATAATTTTAGTGCAGCATATGTAGACACTTACTGGTTTCATCTCGTTATTGTAAGAAAGAACTTTCTTCATTGGCGGACGCACAACTGAGGCGTGCGGACGAAGTATGCATATTAAACAAAATTAAGTTATAGAATTCAGACAAACATATAGTCTAGAAATATGTACATCAAAAATCATTGGTCATACTTAAAAATTTTTAACTTTGCTTAATTTAACATGTATGGTCGGAAGACTGACTTCGTCCACACGCTACAGTTGTGCGNTTAAAAATTTTTAACTTTGCTTAATTTAACATGTATGGTCGGAAGACTGACTTCGTCCACACGCTACAGTTGTGCGACCTCCAATGAAGATAATTTTCTCTCGCACAATTTACATTTGTGTATAAAATGATCACGTTCTGTGCAGACAACTACTCAGGGAATCTCAAGAGAAATCACTAAATATACTCAGCAATTCTGTATGTCCTGTCGCTACATTAAATTTTTACAAAACCTGTACTGTCAAGCTATGGCGAAAAATCCACAAACACAAAATGGCAGTGCAATTTCTCTTTACTGTGCATCCTCTGTTGCCTACTTGGCTATAAAATAGGAAAAGAATTACCTCGGGAACAAAAACAAAAGAAAAGACCCAAAAAATTCGTTACAGCATATATTTCTACAACATCAAAACCGTAAATAACTAGGGATATATTAACAAACAAATCCTTAAATATTAATTACTCAATTCTCGAAAACAAGGAAAATGTGGGTAATAATAACAATTTACAGANTCGAAAACAAGGAAAATGTGGGTAATAATAACAATTTACAGAAAAAAAATATAGTAATTTACATTTATTATCCAGACTACACACATGCAATATTAGCAACATTATTCTTTGTTTGTTTTATAACATTTTCATTTAATCTTTCTTTCTTTTCATTAGAATTTACAGCTATGTTTGTTTTGTCTAATACGTGCATGATGGTCGGTTATTCTTGATCATACTTACCAGACTTTATGCGGAAGTCCAGGTTATTTGATTTTTATCTTCCAACTGTTGAGAAATTTTTTTTTTTGTATTCTTGTGGCCGGGTCTCGCTGAATTTTATTTTTCTAATGGAGTCTTCATGTTGTCTTGGATTTGAAGTAGTTTCGAGGTAAGTTTTATCCCCTAGGATAAGGAAGCTCTTGCAAAATTGCATACCAGCGTCGAAAATTTATTGAGTTATCACGAGTAGCTGAAGACATGAAAAACATCTCACGTTCTTTGAAATGTTCTTAGTTAATTCTGCAAGCGCAACAAAATGCACTCTATTTGACTGTATAACAACGGAGACAGTTAAGTGCTGTAAGCGTTTTAAATTACGGCACATTAACGGCCATTTTCCTGATAATAACCTGGCACAGAGAGAGAAAACTGCATTAATATTTACATTTTATTTTGACATTCCATGGACAGTCCTATTGAACACACTCCATAATCCCAGCGCTCTACGGAAATATGAATTCACGGCAAGCNTTAAAAATTTTTAACTTTGCTTAATTTAACATGTATGGTCGGAAGACTGACTTCGTCCACACGCTACAGTTGTGCGCCCGCCAATGAAGATAATTTTCTCTCGTACAATTTACATTTGTGTATAAAATGATCACGTTCTGTGCAGACAACTACTCAGGGGATCTCAAGAGAAATCACTAAATATACTCAGCAATTCTGTATGTCCGGTCGCTACATTAAATTTTTACAAAATCTGTACTGTCAAGCTATGGCGAAAAAGCCACAAACACAAAATGGCAGGGCAATTTCTCTTTACTGTGCATCCTCTGTTGCCTACTTGGCTTTAAAATAGGAAAATAATTACCTCGGGTACAAAAACCAAAGAAAAGACCCAAAAAATTCGCTACAGCAAAACGACTGAAATAATTTCTACAACATCAAAACCGTAAATATCTAGGAATATATTAACAAACAAATCCTTAAATATTAATTACTCAATTCTCGAAAACAAGGAAAATGTGGGTAATAATAACAATTTACAGAAAAAAATATAGTAATTTACATTTATTATCCAGACTACACACATGCAATATTAGCAACATTATTCTTTGTTTGTTTTATAACATTTTCATTTAATCTTTCTTTCTTTTCATTAGAATTTACAGCTATGTTTGTTTTGTCTAATACGTGCATGATGGTCGGTTATTCTTGATCATACTTACCAGACTTTATGCGGAAGTCCAGGTTATTTGATTTTTATCTTCCAACTGTTTGAAATTTTTTTTTTTGTATTCTTGTGGCCGGGTCTCGCTGAATTTTATTTTTCTAATTGAGTCTTCATGTTGTCTTGGATATGAAGTAGTTTCGAGGTAAGTTTTATCCCCTAGGATAAGGAAGCTCTTGCAAAATTGCATACCAGCGTCGAAAATTTATTGAGTTATCACGAGTAGCTGAAGACATGAAAAACATCTCACGTTCTTTGAAATGTTCTTAGTTAATTCTGCAAGCGCAACAAAATGCACTCTAGATGACTGTATAACAACGAAGACAGTTAAGTGCTGTAAGCGTTTTAAATTATGACACATTAACGGCCATTTTCCTGATAATAACCTGGCACAGAGAGAGAAAACTGCATTAATATTTACACCTTATTTCGACATTCCATGGACAGTCCTATTGAACACACTCCATAATCCCAGCGCTCTACGGAAATATGAATTCACGGCAAGCGNGACATTCCATGGACAGTCCTATTGAACACACTCCATAATCCCAGCGCTCTACGGAAATATGAATTCACGGCAAGCGGAAATTGCTTGTGCATAACTAATTATGTTACATAATTTGCCTTTCCTTGGCAACGATACCAACAACAGATATCGTCACGAGGACATGGAATGGAATAAATGGAAGAAAGCTGTCCGATTCACTTGATTATTACACAATATTTTGCTTTTCCATACGTATAATTCCTATTATCCCAGCGTTGTTGATTATAGCAAAAACTCTACTTATCACTTTATATAAACGTAGCGTACCATATATAAAAATTTTCTTTCTGCAGAATGGGAAAATATATTTCAAATATCAAATATTGGTTTCATGACCAGCTACATTAAGTCTGAGTGCTACAAACATAGTTACTTGTTTGTGTATCTACAAACAGGCATTCAGTAGCTCTATAGATAAAACTGAAAATTCTGCATGAAATTATAATTTATAGACTTGAGAAAAAATTAAATTGCATTAACAAACGCTGGGCAAAAAAAAACAATGTATTATTATAAATAAATAATTTGTGTGAAACAACTCTAAGTATTTGATTGGCCGTTTCCATGCAAACCGTTTGCGGGTAAATATAACTGCCTTAAATTTTTTAAGGATTAAAATCTTATATCTGTGTTCATCCTTGACCCGTTACTCTCCAACCCATAAATATACCGCTGTTGCACAAGAAGAAGCAACTCAGAATTAAATATACGCGATACAACAGTAAGTTATTCAGGACAAAGTTTTTTTTTTCTAAATGGTAAGTACATATTGCAATCAGTGGGGACACCGTTATTGTGTTTACTAATCTCGCCAAAAGAGGTAAACAATCAAAATTGTTTAAAAATGGCCAAACCAAAATATGGTTTCCGTTTACGTGTAAAATATTTTCTTTGCCATAAAAAATTTTACGTGCAACAAAGCAAATTTTGTGTAAAATCGTTGTATTAATTTTATTTCAAAAATATACTTCTTTAGCGAAAAAGAAGTCTACCACACACTAAATTATTATTTTTTTTTTTTTTTGCTAAACTATGAAGATAGTATTTCGTTGGCCATACAGAAAGACATATTTCATAAATCGAAATCCCCGGCCGGATCATTCCCGGATTTTTGCATGCGGGAATCGTGCCGAACGGTGCCTCTGTTCGGCGGGTTTTCGGGGGAATCTCCCGTTTCCCCCACCCTTTCATTCCAGCGCTTTTCTATGTTCATCTCAATCACTCTCGTCGGCTCTCAATACCTCGCTGTTAAGAGCCGCCTAAATCTCTTCACTCACTCACGAATGAGATGGCTTCAGAAACGTAAAGAATTCGATGCACTACACGCCACAAACGCGACACATTGACGTAAAACCAACGGCCGTGTCGCACCTCAATTTTTACTAAAAACAAATACTATAGCTTTAACACTAATTATTTTATCCGAATAAAATCATTGGGCGTGGCATTATATTCAATAGTCCTCTAGAATACGAAATCGGCTGTTATCGTTATTGAACTGTAAGCAAGTATATCTGCAAGTTAAAAATCTGTTAGATTTTTTGCGTCACAACAAGAAATTTCTTGCGCTTCGTGAGCTATTGCTACTTCGAAAAGTTATGTACCTTATACAGCTGCTTTAACACTTGGGCTGAAATCAGATAGACAATCTACTGTTGTCCATGACTCACTACTTTTCAAACTTTGTTTTTATATTATGTTTTATTGTTAATAATACTTTTTTCTCAGCTGATCGATCGAGGAAGCGCATTGGTAGTACACTGGAATCGAATTCGGGAGGACATGGGTCCAGTTCCCGGTCCACCATCCTAATTTCAATTTTCCATTTTTTTTCCGAAATCACTTCAGGCGAATGCTAGAATGGTTCCTTACCACATTTGATAGCCGATTCCTTACGCGTTACTGCTTCTCTGAGCAACTCCGTCTCTGACGACCTCGCTGTCGACGAGACTTTGAGCCCAACTGGATAAAATGCATCATATTAGTTGTCGATTACTTTCTTCTCCTCGATACCTGTACATCCTCGACGTTGTTCTGACTATGCGTACAACAGGGAGCGTGCGAGTAGCACGTGCTGCGCTCTTACATCACGCTCGACAAGCGCGAGTCAAGTGGGCGGCTCTTAACAGCGAGGTCTTGACAACCGATGGCGGCGAAGCGCGGTGAAGTATGGAGCGGCGCTGGAATGAAATGGCGGAGTAAACGGTACATTCCCGAGAAAACCCGCCAACTAGTGACATGGTCTGGCGCGATTCCCACTTGCAAAAATCCGGGAGTGACCCGGCCGGGGATTGAACCTGGCGAGCAGGCGAGCAGTCTAACCGTTCAGTCACCGCGGTCCCGGCATTTGTTAGGATGCGAGCAGGAAGCTTGATGCGAAAACACAACTTTCCAGTGTTTTATTAAACACTATCTGTGCCCGCGGCTCCACTCGCGTGGACTACATAATTATTGTTTAGGTTTTTTTTTTTATAAATAATCTAAATAAAAATTCGCAGCGAACTCTCAATAAATACACGTACATGCTCGAACGTGATTAGTTTGTTACTAACGACGCGAGCCGACAGTGCCGGCCGAGCGCTTGCGACTCGTGTTACACTCCCCCCTTCCCCTCCTTGCAGAGCTTCTACCCGCCGCCACATAGGCTCTCCACGTCCGCGTACGGTCAACCGACTAGCGAAAAATTACTTTTTCACAAAACTTTTGATATCTCTTAAAGTACATGCGGGAATTGGTATAGACAGCGTATTGCAAGAGAGCGCGTAGGCGGCAAACTTTTTTCCGACTTGATTCACTATTATCGTCACTGCTTATTCCTTATGTTACTTTACGTAACAAAANTTTTCCGACTTGATTCACTATTATCGTCACTGCTTATTCCTTATGTTACTTTACGTAACAAAATATATACTTAAAACCTGGTCAGAGAACATTGCTATGAATTAAAAAAAAACACTTAAATTGGATAAGTGGTTCTCGAGTGATAAGCGCACTAACAGACAGACAGAGAGACAGAGATACGTTGAGTTTTATAATATGTATAGATGGATAACGAAGCACCAAAACGCAATCGAAACTGTTGTGTTGTGGGGGTACAGTGCTACGTACAGAAACAGGTCGTCGGGTATGACATTTTTTTTAAATTTTCTAACGATAAGCACCACAGATTAAGAAGAAGGGCTTGGATTGTGGTAATAAAGTATGGCACGATAGACAGAAAGCCATGGACTCCCAGTAAATATTGTTGCGTTTGCAGTCGACATTTTGTTAATGGTATACGAACAAGACACCAGGACAGCCCAGGTTATGATCCTACGATGTGCATGGCACCACGTATAAATCATGAGAGCGACGTGGCACAAAGAGTTGCGGCTAGGTACAAACAAAAAAAAACTTCGGCACAGTAACGACAAAATAGAGAGTACTTCAGCGACCGAATTCAGTTCTTTTTCTTAAACTCGAAGCCATTTAGGCATACAGACAGACGCTAGTTTAATAAACTGTAATGACAAAAGTGTTATAACGTGTTGTTTTGCGAGTTAAAGTGTAACAGTGAAGCGTAAATTCAAACTAACCCTTCATTTCATGCCAATGAGCACACCATGACCAACAACTGTTTTAAGAAAGATTTTAATGTTAAAGCGAATATTATAGAAACAAAAAATTAGTTTTCGGGGCGTTGGTTAGTTGAAGGAAAGAACACAATTTCTTGAACATTGCTGGCATAAAACTATCAGTATTTTCTATTTTTATGACAATATTACCCCCAGTTCATCGTAACTGCGCTCTTTGTAATAAGAACATGCCGTTTTCTTATTTTCAGTAAAAATGAAACTAGGAATTAGTTTTGGTGCTCTTGGTGTTTTTTTACTGTCACAGAAAAAAAACTTCTGGTAGTTTTAAATTTGTTCTACAGAACTTATTTGAGAAAATTAGGCAGTGGATTTTCTGGCCAAAACCATCTAGCATTAAGAAAACAATTTCAGCAACATTCAAAGCACGTTTTGATAAGCACGCTTGTATTCTAGACGGTATTGAAGTGTATTGTGAAAGTCCTCAAAGTGATTCGCCAAAGAATCTTAATGTTTTCCCTTTATAAAAATACATTGCGTAATTTTTTTTTTTTTTTTGCCACTACACCGTCAGTAATTATCTAATAAGTTGTATAGCGGAATGGTAACTGACAGCTATATTACGGTTAATTATGTGATACTTAATTATATTCTACCAGTTGATCTTGTTATATGTTGATAAAAAGTTTCCACAAATAAAATTCTCTATTGAAAATAAGAATACTGTTACGGTACTGTCACAACTTGCATCTGATAGCCAGTTATCTGCAGAAGATATTGAAAAAAACTTATTAGATAGCATCGGTTTATTTCCTTCATTATCCGAATGGCTCTATTAAGAGAATAAAGATTTTTCAAACACCGAGAAACTAAATTACGATGTACATAATTACCACACATACTGGAGATAAAATTTGTCATACTGCTGGTGTTCTAGCAAATTGCAGTGCGCCTCTCTTTAAATCGTATCAGTGAACACGCGAGGCAAAATGTGTTACATATTATAATGTCTGATGTGAAAGATTCACAATTACAAAACATGATTTTGTTCATATACAAATAAGCTTCATCTAATGTCAACACAAGCTAACAAGCACTATTTACATCTGAGAAAAAATGTCTAAATAAACTTGTAACTTGTAACTGATAACATAAGACACTTTGATGTTTAATTAATTTACCTCTTTTGAACACAATTTTTAAAATGTTCTTTTTTCTGACTTCAAAAGGTGTTAAAATTATTTTCCTTCAACGATTTGTAAATTATTGGCAAGTAGTATTCCAAAGATTTCTTTTCCCAACAGTGGAAGAACATCTAAAAGGAAAGTTTCACTTTATGAAAGTTTCACTGTTACATTTCCTTTGGGGGAGTAAACAAATAAATCATATAAATTTAGATTTAAAAGACATATAACTCTCTGAATTTGAGTGTAGGAAACATGACTATATTTAAATTTAATTTTACCTTGATGTGTGATAGACACATGCTCTGTCTTCCGTAAACCACGGGCTTTTCTTGGCAGGAAAAAAGGCATTTGACCTCGAAAAGAACGGAGCCACCGGAGTGAGCTGCTATACAGACTGGACTACAACACAACCATGGTTGTTCTTCTGTAACACCTACACACTCCCGCATGTTTCACGCATCAGCCGTACAATCTACAATACTCGGCCACGGCTAGTTGTTCAGTATTCCCACCGTATCTTACCGCAGGTGTCTTCACATTTTTGCAAAGAATCAATTACTCCGCTAGCTCATAATAATTACAAGTCCTCGACGTATTAACACGATGAGCTTGCTGGCTGGCAGTTATGCGTAATTTTCTTTTTTCAAATCACGCAGAACACTAATACTGACTCCTTGTCTCAAGAGGAATTTTATACATATTTCTCTTGTGTTATTTTCACATTAATGTTATAAAGCTGTTCACATCTGCAGGTAGCATATGAATGTAATTCACTGGATTCAGCGGCAACTTAACACTGGACATTCCAACAGAATAACACCTATCCACACTGTGAACGTTGAGATTTTGTAATTCATTAATAAATGTAACCAATGCTTTGCTTTCCCTTTTTTATAGCATCGTCTGTCACTTGTGCAATCGAATCTAATACTACATAATTTTCGCTCTCGCATTCCACTTTTAACGTTAGCAAAGTGCAGTCAAGGTTTTTATTTGTTGAACCTAATTTTGTCCAAGGGTGTCAAATAGTTGTTTTCGGCAACTGCAAACTTTGATCTGAACATTTCTTTAACAAAATTTCCCTTTAAATACAAACTTTCCCGTACAAACTTTGGTTTTCCCCTTTGTTGCACAATAGTTACCTTGGAAGTGTGTCTCTCACATTTTATAAAGAAGCACAATGAAGCAATGTGTTTGCAACACTTCAACTGACCTGTTTGCATTCACAGTCACCTGTCACGGTATTTCTTCTTAAGCCAAACTGCAATTTAATAGAAAAAACTTAACATTGACAGTTTTACTGCTAATTTTCATACTAAATAATGCAACACTTGAACTGAAAATTAAAAATAATAAACAAGTTTTAACTAGTGTCATATTAAAAACCACGTTTCTTTAATTTAGTGCAAAAAGTGTGCTTTATAACTACTTTAAATTACCTGAATTTTGACGTTGTAGTAAAGCTTTTGAACAGTCGTTTCTCTCAAGAACTTACCATGTATTTTATGGCCTAGCCTTTCTTTAACGTCGGATAAGTGCTTATTCTCGTTTAAATTTCGTCCTTTCTTTACAGTTAACATTCTGATGTTAGGCGAAAATTGTATTTTCTGAAACACTTCGGATATTATAGTACACTTTGCTCCCAGCGACGTCATTGTATCGTTTTCTGTAATTCACCTGCTTGTCGTTCTCTCCAACTCCGTTTCTACCACCGTCTCCGCTAGGGGCGCCACCAACTAAAAATAGATCATTCGCACGCTCTCTATTGCTACGGATACATGGAGACAATTGCTGAGGTTACTTACCAGTGTGACGTTTACAAGTATTACATGCTTCAAAACATGACAAATTGACTGTACGTAAGATTCGCAACTATGCTAGGAATGCAGTAACCTAAGTTTCTTGGAATTCTTTTCCTTATAAAACTGATACAATTTCACTATTGTAAAATCTTTACCAAAGCACTGATAACGAAACCATAGGAGAATGCGGTAGAGTGAGCTTGCGAGTTGCACAATAGCCACTCTAGGTGTTCCAACATTGGACTGCTTTTCTGACTGTAGCATTGACAAAAAACAACGTGGATAGGATTTGAGGTTAGAACACTGTTTATATAAGGAATGCTTTCATATGACTACACTCCATCCTATAACCTAGTTTCAATACAGCTAGATTACATTCAAGATGGTAAAAGAACGAGTCTGTCGAAAAAAAGACGAAAATCGGTCTATTTCAACTTTGTCTATCGACGAAAAAGTTTCATCGTCAGGTCTGAGCTGTCTGACGAGGTTTCCTAACAAAATCAATGCTCTCGTCTCGGCGGTCCGGCTGTCTTCGTAGTTAAGGTTGCTAAGTCGTCTCAAAGTTCGAACCCCAAGCAAGCCATAAATGTCTGTCTATTTTGGGGGGGGGGCCTTGTGCTTATGTAAGTTTAACATGTAAGCTTTCCGCACATTAGCTTATCGCCACAAAGTTCGGAAGCGTAAACAAGCGACAATTAAAACAAATCTCTCAAAGACCATTCAAAAAGTAATAAATAAATAATGACGGAGTGTGGCTGTGTGAGTGACACAGACACTGAGTTTAACGTGAATGCATCTGCGATTCCAGGTATTTTTTTCATTGGGATATGTAAATGAAAGTAACGAAATTGATACTTGGTTTTATTGTTTAAATCAACAGATCTAGATTAGATATTTCGTTTGGCGACAGATTCAGCGCGTTAACACATTAGAGTCGCAATGTATACTGCCCGTCGCTACGCCCAAAATTGGCTCCAGTCGCCGCGGGCTCCCACCCGCACGTCGCGCATTCGCGTGCCAACTCAAGGTCATACTTGCCTCGTAGTCGTATACTTGATCAAACGAGGCCACATTTATTTCTGTCGTGTTATTAGTTACGGCGTTAGTGTCGGAATAACCACCCTACAAGCGTTACACCGCCTTTTCCGTTATGTTAGCCCATGAGTCGGTGTTAATTTAAAGACGTATTCACGTCAAAAGGTGATGGGGATAGTTCTAACCTTTCCACTCAGCTATGAAAATTATCGCGTGAAGAACCTGCTGTCGTGTAAGTACATGACATTTGAGGTGTGCGATTTGTATAGCTAGTTTGAGTTCAACTTGACCCTTTTGAAACTTCCTCTTGGTTTATACTTTTTCTCCGTTGTGTATCCTTGCGCCACACGCTCTGTCTACAGTATGCGCGTTCAGTGACACTAAAAAAAATTGTTACAAACATGAGTTAGGCTATGTTACTAACACTCCACGCCAGTTCTATAAAAGAAAAGTACGTATTTTAGTTCACACAATTTTTGAAAATCATACTTTCTTCTTAACACGACATGAATCCATACAACTGTTTTTCATCTGTAGACGCATCACGTATTGCTGATAGTAAATAATATACACTAAGACAGGGCAAACTTTTAAAACAAAAATTATGATTTCAAAAGTACACTTTTTAGAGTACACCAGTAGTCTTACGCGCAGATATCCTTTAGCGTTGATCGTGCCTCACAGATATCGAATACGTATCGAGATAAGTAAGTTTGCTTGGAACGACGTAAAATAATAACCGAGAAACCTCACTGCAAGAAATTGCTGTATTTTGACAAACAATCCCTTGGAAACTATTTGTCAAGATAATTTTCGTAATACTACACGTAAATTAGAGTAAGTATTACGAAACATTAATGTCGAATGTGTAAAACATATTTGGTATTTTAACAAGCGACTAATATCAAATTGTAAAGCATATTTAAATAAGAGTACTGCAGACTTAAGTTAATTACAAATATGAAGCTTCATAAACAGATTTGTAAGTTTCATAAAATGATATATTGTAAAGATACAATGCTTTGTTGCAGAGTTGCGAGGAAGTCTTTGGCAACTATAGTTTCCAAAGAATTCTTTGTAAAACACACACAAATGTTTTACTGAGTATTTATCTCTGTGCGTGATCATGATTATCGTGATTCATAATAACGAACATGAAAAAATCAATGTTATTTCTTTCGGGATATCCCTAGTATTTAAACAAACAAATATCTTATATAAGTTTTATACTATAATTGTAAATTAACTGCAAGAAAAATTTGTCATTATATATCATTTTTAGTTTGTGTTAGAATTACTTTCATTTTATAACTACAAACTATCTTCATTTATAAGTGCCTATTCTATAAAAGTGATAAGTATAAGTTATTTCTCGTTGCGGTTTGATATTTTAATGTCCGACAACCTTTTCTGTAGCCATTACGTTTCAATAAAACTAATAAATATATGGTAACATATATGGGCCAATGTCCCATTGAATTTAAACGTGTATAAATTACATAATGTATTGATTATTTTAATCGTTGGTACATATGCCAGTTGAACGTTGTTAACTGTTTGGTACGTGAAATAGTTTTACTGTTATATAAATGGCACGAATTATTTGATAGTCCTTACAAAATAACTATGTTCAAATGAGCATTATTAATGAATAATGGAATGTAGACATGACAAATACGTATAACTAAATACGTCACATCGGCTCTCAAGACCTCGCTGTCAAGAGCCGCCCAAATCTCTTCACTCACTCACTAATTACCTCACAAAGATTACGAAAGCGATGGGATGATACGAAGCAAATCTCGCTAAGCAAATCTCGCGGAGCAAACTACAATGATGGTAGAAACAGGTTTACCGGCTATTCTTTCACCACTTTAAACACTCTCTTACGGAATTTCCAGTGATGTATCGTCCTGGAATAATCAACGCATTTTAACATATAACTGAACAAAAACTGCAAGAGGATGGCCGAGAACTGTCACTTCTAATGTTTCTTGGATACTTGTCGTAACCAAATTCTTCTGCAGCGTGTAGAGCCGTTTCGCAAAAAAGGAACGGCTTTATGGAGTGCTGCACGCTGCTACAAGCCTCTCAAGTATCCATGTAGCCTCCTCTACACTGTGGAGGCTGTTTCAACACGTGCGTACCTCAAACCCGAGTTAATTATTGATGGGGCGTAAGATTGGATCCCGGGCGCCTCTTATGTCCTATAGAATAAGTCAACACGTTTAGCTAATGCCTTGCTTAGGAACATAGAGGAAAATTTCTGCATACATTTGAGTAAAGAAGATACATTTCTGGACGATAGTCTTAACACCGTTTACAAACAAATATCACTCAAGTATACCTGCGTCCTTTATATTTACTAAATTTTCTCATGTGTTACCTCGAAATGCACAACGGGACATTTTAATGTATCTGACTAAAAACTGTTAAACTCTCATGTGACTATGATACATATAATATTAACTACTTCAATTCCAGAGTTAACGGTTAGTAACACTTAGGTTGATAACTTGCGCCACACTCAATGAAATAAATCCCATTGCTGTTTCCTTTCTGAAAACTACGAAAAGAAATCTTGCACTACAAGAACATACTTATCGTGTACAGTTGTCGCCAAGACTCGTGATGACTCGGAGCGTGGTGTTGAGGAAGGCCTGCCTCAAGAGGGTTTAGGGAGACAATGGCCACGCCTCCACGCCGTGATAAGTTAAGTGCCTTACATAACACATTACCCCTCGTTCCTCGCAGTAGTGACGGACAGTGAACAATAGCGAGTAGCACGTGGTCCGAGAGGTATAAACAAGTTATACACAGCAAGGAAAGAGAAGTCATCAGGAGTGTTGTAGACGCTTATGATGAAGATGCAAGGAACAAATATTTGTTGGTTCCTATTAACAAAGCTACAGAGAGAGCTGCAAAGTACACGGGAGTAAGTAAGGCGTCTATCAAAAGAATTCGCAAACAAAGCAGAGAGAGAGAGAGATGGCGAGCCTCAAACAACTCCAGGAAAGCGAAGGTAAGAACACAGTGCTTACACTGTTCACCATATCTCCTATTAAGGGTTCCGACTACCTGCAATTATTTTGTGCAATCGAGTCCTCAAAACAGGCGGACTCTAAGGTGAACTCTTGCTCATTGCTCACTAGCTTCGTCACCTGTACCCACAAGACTCTCAACTTGCATGCTGTCTCTCTGCCGGCGACTCGCCTACACGTGACTTTCAGCAGTGGACATGTTTATTTTAAAGGCTCACTTATAAGAAGAAAGTTCGATATGTTTCTGAAGACAACTCTTAAGTCTGTGGCGGAAACTGTTTCTGAAAGAATCCGTTTTGGCCATTTTTACGTCAAAAAATATTTCTTGCAGTTTGAATGAAATATTTAAACATGGTGTTTGGACGCCACTACAAAATATTCAGCTGTTTATGAATAATGTGTTTTGTACCAAACCCTTGCGCCAGGCAGTCGGAGTCCTTATTACGTCTGCAATGCAATGAATTTATATTAATTTTTAGTCACTTTGGCAGATGAAGATAAATAGCTCATATAACAGCATCAAAGCAAGATTTATTTTCTTGACTGACATGGTATGCTTTTCAAACATTGCACCAATAGTAAAGTGTCATCAGTGACTTTTCAGTAATATTTGCAAGTAATATATTCAGTCAACCAAACCATTCAATAGAATTTTATTTAAAAATTGTAAATATGGCGCAGTCCTCGTAATTATTTAACTGTAATTTTTAATGTATATGTTGACGCTACTCGTTATTGTATTTGAATGTTAGAATATTCTCTTAAAATTTACTAAATATGGAAATTTTTATATTGATGTTAATTACGCAATCGGCAGTCCAAAAGCTAAGCATATATAAATATGTGTGTGTGAGTGTGTGTATATATAACATTTGTTGACGGAAAAATTATATTGTGGTACGTCTACACATACAGTTTGTGTTGCTATAAGCGCACATAGGAACTTAATTTAAAACAATTTTTTTTAATAAAAGACTTTTGAAATTCTGTTTTATTTACCTGTATCAAACAAAGAAATATGGTAATAAATCCAAGTATTTCAAAGAGAACATATTCAGAAGAAAGTGAAATTCGTCCATTCTTACATTTACTTATTGTTCAAAAATTTTGGAACATGCATTACCGGTATACATTTATATGTTTATATAGTGTAAAGTAAACGTTAAATAAAGTGCCTATAAAATAAGTTTATGTATACATTTTTGTCATTTCAGGCTAAAAAAAATCTACGAAAGTTCTTATCGATAGCTTTGACAGGAGTGTGATAAGGGATACTATTAGAGAAGTTTACGTCGTCAAGAAAATCGTACCAACTGTAGGTAAACTTATGCCAGTTCTACGTATAAAAGACTGGGTGAAATTGGAGTCAGTCGTCTCTACGAAGACTGCTCAAATATATGGGCATCTTGTGGAAAAGATCACAAACGAAGCGGGTGTTTCTTGTTGAAAGAGCTGACATCGTCGTGTGGTGTTCAAAGTATTTTACAACAATGAAACAGCTGAGAAGAGAAGGCAGGAACATATTTTGCATTGACGAAACGTAGATTGCCACTAATTTGGCATTTAAGAAGTTCTGGCAAAACTAAGAAAGGTGACGTTGAAGGATTGTTAGAAAGTGGTAATGCAGCAAACATACTTATTGTCTTGCCTATCGTGTCGCAAGAAGGCTTTCTTCTGGGCGGGCAGTTAATTTACAAAGCAAATTCGACGACAGGTGATTATCACGGGCAGATGAATGCTCTGAATTTTGAAGTGGATTTTGCAACAAGTTTTACCAAATCTGCCACCAAATTCCGTGATAGTTATGGACACTGCACCATGTAATTCGAAGTAGAAAGGCCACCGTCAAAACATGACGCGAAGAAAGAAATTGGGGCGTGGCTACTAGTACAAGGGGTCTCTTACGACGAAACCATAACAAAAGGTACTCTTTCTGAATTTTTTGAAAACCATCCAGTGTATCATTAACCTCTGCACACAATATTTTCGCAAAATTGTCTCGCTAACTCGTTTTTAAAGTTAATGTGTAGTTTTATATAAAATTATGCAATTACAGTGAAACTACTTAATTTGTGTTAAATTGTTTTTTGCTGGTAGCACTTGATACTAAATAAAATATTTTGAAAAACTGAGTAAAAATTTGACAAACTAATTTTTGTGCTGACTATGATATTAAGGTTATCCCCACTCGCCTTTGTAATAATTTCGTATTCATGTCAATACATTTTTAAGACGTGTAGCTGAAAAAATTAATACATGCACGCTCTACCCGGGACTCAAACCCATAACATCTAGTACCGTACGCTGGCGTGCAACAAACTATGCTACAAAACAAAAATATCGGCAATAGACGTGTTGATGTAATTTTCAAACTCTTATGTTTGAAGTGGTCAGTCTAATGTTTGCAGGAGGCGTTGCACTTTGTTCAACTGTACACCTTTCTGTCGAAGGAGGGGACGCGACAGAACGAACCCTAAGGCTTGCGAGGGGAGTACGAGGTGAACTATGACTAGGGGGATTAGCCCTCACAAAGTTTGACGCTGTGTGGGTGTCCCTAAAATATTTTGAAACCATTCAAAAATGTTCACCAAGCTTGGTAGGTATAAGAACTTTTAAATGATTTTATACTTTTCGAAAATTCCGGATACTTATTTTCAAAGACGATCTTTTCAATGTTTAAACCCTTCAAGTTATTTATATCACACTCGGCCATCAATAAAACCCCCTATCATCCTTAAATGAAGGAACTCATATCCTCATTGCTCCGCCATTTCAGAAGTTAGCAGCACCTGGACACTCAAGCTCCCGGGTCATATCTCGGAAAGAACTCAACCAATTCCCGCCAGATTTGGCGGTCATATGTACTTATATTTTACATTTAAAAAAGTCATATCTATCGGACCATTTGACCAGTTTCAACTGAAAAAATAATGCCATTATTATCATTTGCCTGGATAAAATACGTTAAACCAAAGTTTTTTTCTCCGCTATTTTGGGATCTAGAGCCATTTGAAAAAATAATGGTCTTTTACAAAATATTATTTTATAAAAAATTAACACCCACCACCAAATATCCCCTCACCACAGCCCCTCTCACCAACATCCCCCAGCAATTATTATAAAAAAATTGCAAAATTCTTTAAAAATTCTAAAAATTTTAAGAACTTATTATGTTACCTTGCTCCTCTCTCATTCTGATTTTGCGCAGCCAACGAGATCGCTCTACCCAAGATTCACTTTATAGTGTACACCTTTTAGTTTTCAGTGCCGCGCGTGCGCTGTGGGGTGAACTTCAACCCACAGCCCAATCCGGCTAGCTTCAGTCAAGTGGCCAACCACGGAAGTGCCGTTCACAAGTGAACTGCAGATTGAACTAGATTTCATTGCATCACACAAACATTTGGATGTACAACAGTTAGCCACTTCATTAGTAAGGCTGAACAATGGCTGTTACAGTCACGATATCAGAATCGTGGGAAGCTGCCCTATTATTACCTGAGTTCGTATAACAGTCATGCGGCATGTGTGTTATTGGTCTAGTTTTTCAAACGGCGAATGACTTACATTAGTAAGAGAATGGAAATCGATAGTGCATGTAAATATTAAAAAAAATCATCAACAAAATGAAAATATAACAATAGTAAATGCGGGAACATTTTCGTTTTGCTAAACTGTGTGGTTATAATGACCAACACGCCTCAAAAACAGTTTTTCACCACCATGATTTCCGAGTTACTAGGTTGCTCACGGCCAAAGGGAAAGTATGGGATGAGGATAAACTCTGTGTGTACAGAATACCATGCCAGACCCGACGAATGTTGTTCTGTAGTGCATCGACTATTCTAGAGAACTTCCTTCATATGCAACCTATAGCAGGCGGTGCCAAACTTTTGAAGTGTGTATTAGTTTTGGCACAAAACAGTCAACGTTTTACGACGCAAGAAACCCGAAATATGACACAAAAATACGTATATAAAATAATTAAAACAAAAACTAGTTGAGGTTAGATATGTAAAGAACACATAGCAATAGTATTACGTTGAAGCAATTACGTCAGTATTCACACGAGAAATTAGGCACAATAAAGGAAAAAAATAATTTTATACAAGAAGATGGTATGTACATTGTACAGTTATGTGCAAATAAATCTGGGCAACACAACGAAGACTGCCCAGAAACATAGTGCCGAAAACCGATATATGGAAAAAAAAATTAACACTCAAGTAAGATGAAAGAATAAAAAGGCGAATAAAGTTTTGTGCCCCTATAATTTTAATTGCTTTAAAGTTGTGGCAGATATTGTGAAAGTCGTGAAATTTTTTGATAAAACACAAACATTTCTTTTTCGTTTTTATTCCACCTTAATTATGAACGATTTTTAAAAACGTATGTTATATACCATTGAGAAAGTTACAATAACTAAACTCGAAACGCTATAGTCATTTGCTGAACTAAGTCAGTTAATAACAGTGTCAGCTCTCTCCAACGGTACCCAGATCTGTCCTTTGGTTGCAGCAACTACTAATTTCAGATTATATTCTCTTCAGTCGGGTTTTAGTTGACAAGCGCGCAATGAAAAATGTATTACAGTAAATTTCATGAGCTGCTTCCTGGTATTACATAAAATTTTTATTTTGCCTGGATACGACGCCACTGAATAGGAAGAAAATTGAGGAGAAATTCTTCAACTGTGGACCACCTTTAATAACGAAAAAAAAATTTTGATCTATGATATATTACAAAACTTGCAATAAATTTAAAACAATAGTATTAATTTTGATAAATTAACTGCTTGGTGTATTTCTGTACTGCGTATATAGTGTACTGCGTTTTTAAAGGTTGACTTCAAAAATTGCAATTAACTGGGAACGACTTATATGACTATTACGAAATAGCCTACACTGAAATAACTGCAGAAACATTAGTTAGTATAGCGTATTATATAACCTAATACATGAGTATCTTTATTGCCACATGCAATTCTGTAGACTATCCTCTGAAACAGTTGCCTGCTCTGACCTGTTGCCGTCGTCAATATTTCATTGAAAAAAGGAATTATTGCATTTTCTGTAGAATTAGTCTCCCGATAAAAATTTGGTCATTTCCAAGAAGCACAAAAGGTGGTATTTTTCCTAATTAAAAAATAATAACATTTATTTCAGTGATGTTTTCGGATGAATTTCCCTGAGTGCGTTTTATGATACAACGTTTTTGTTGTTGCTATTATTATAGTAGAAAATAATATTTTAGAAGCTCATGAAACGTTAGATTTTTTACTCAATTTGCTGTGTCACTGCAATTTTGTTATTTTTTTAAGCTAATCACTTTGAACTGATTATTATTTCTCCACTGGAGCAGTAGTCAGAATTTATCAGTTAAGTAAGATGAACTCATTTAGAATAAATCCACTGACTTTTGAATTCAGATGTATAATAAATATGGCAGGTGTATCACGTGGGGAAATAGCATTACTGTAGCAAAAGTATTGCAGTTTTTTTTTTCACTCTCGATTATTTAAATTAGTAATTTGAAATTCACATATGAAAACTTTTATTTTGCAAAGAAGCTGTTAAATTAAGTTAAGTCTGTCAGATACTTAAATTTTCCATTTCTCTCATCTTGTCTATCCTACCTTTGCTCACTTGTTTATTGTGTCCAGTGAAAGGTACCTTAGCACCAACCAAACGTTACTACCGAATACGACGACCGATTTCATGGTTTAATGGTTTAAAGTGGTGATACGGGTGTTATTTATGTATAATGTACACTTTGAAAAAATACCGAACCATTCTGCCAATTTATTTTGCGAAAAAACTTTATTACAAAATACATGAATGAATATTACGAAGGCAATAACAATTTTAACCATTGCCATAAAAAATGTTACTTAACATATTCTATAAATTTATGTGATTTTAGAACAAAATATCATTTTTTCTTGGCCCTCTATGGTAACCACCAGCATCATAAATAAATTCGTTACAGATGTTCACTTTCTTCAACTGAAGATGTTACTAGATAACGTTTTAATGTCATTGCACACATACGAGATAATGTACTCAAACAATATACACAAGCTTAATGTGGAGAGATTTTCAGGGCTCTTAACTTCAAGGACTTGAGAGCCGATTGCAAGTTTGAGAAAACTCATCAAATACAAAGTTTTTAATTCAGAAAATGTTACTAATGTAAATATTAGACCTTTTTGATGAAATATTTTGGGGGTGGGGGTGGGGGATAACACTTGAATTGGCAGAATATTTAGTATGACTCTGGCATCTGATACAATGTATCAAAGTAAATTATTTATATGCAAATATATCAGATGGTTCAAGATTAGTTATTTGTATCACCATATGGTATTCCGTGTGGTTCATACACAGCTGCTACTTTCGAAACTCAGGCGTCCCATTGTATCCTTAAGTGGAGAATATGCTTTCCATTTTTGATTTATTATTGTTTCACCGTAGCTTACTTTTCATATCAAGTATTTGTAAACGAGGGCTGAGGGCATCTCTAAACAGATATTTAAGTTTGCCGCATCTGAAACCGAAATAAATATTAACATGTCATTTATTCTTTTGAAGGTTTCACTTGACAAAATACAGACTGAAATCAGTACATTCTAGTTTCAGGAATTATATAAAATAATTCTATATGCTGTAATGTTTGAATTGTAATATTAAATCTTAGACAGTAAATTAAAAAGGGATATAAACAACCACAAGATGGCAAGGATAGCACCCCGTAAGTGCAGTGAGATATTTCCTTAATAAAGTTGTTCTTATTCTACGCTTTGATAGGGGCCACGGTGGCTGGACGGTTAGACTGCTCGCCTCCCACCAAGGCGATCTGGGATTTTTTCAAGTGGGAATTGTGCT
Organism: Clitarchus hookeri; assembly: GCA_002778355.1. Classification (NCBI taxonomy): domain Eukaryota; kingdom Metazoa; phylum Arthropoda; class Insecta; order Phasmatodea; family Phasmatidae; genus Clitarchus; species Clitarchus hookeri. The sequence continues at coordinate 31,203 of NQII01007881.1, read as the reverse complement.
GGTTTTCTCGGGGATCTCCCGTTTCCCCGCCCTTGCATTTCAGCTTTGCTCCATTTTCACCTCGTTTCATCCTCATCGGCTCTCAAGACCTCGTTGTTAAGAGCCGCCCAAATCTCTCAACCGAACTCTAAGTTTTGAGATCACAACACGCGTAAGTATTGCTAGAAATGCAATACAAAGATGTGAGTTGTCAAATATCGACGAAAAAAGTGTTAGCTTATATTTTGGCCTCCATTACGGCATCGTCACGTAGATATTTTCTTAGTCCCTGACTGCCGGTCTTACTCTTGTCCTTCCTTTCCCTTCCTTTTAGCGCATACGCTACTCTCTTCCTTGACACTCGCGGGTAGGATTATCTGAGCCCGCAACCTTCTTCCCCGTGTACAGGAAAACCTCGTTTATCTCGACTAGCTACCACATTTGCGAAAATCCGAATAAGACGGAAACTAAGCGGATAGCATAGAGTGCAGTACTGCCCCGCAAATTACATACTGTTCAAGCAACAATTTACACTTAATTTTCGCACAAATAGTTATAACACTTCAGACACATAAACACACTGCCAGAGTAAATATTAATTTTTATGTTATTTCGTATCATGTAATTTATATGACGTTTACGCGCAACACGATCGCGTAGGCATTTCACTAACCTGTGTTTGGCAGATTATGTGCACTACAGTAAATGCATGTTCAGAAGGAGAAATAGTGATATTCACTACAGTGCTAATTTATATAATGACAAAATAAAATACCGCAGTGCAGTACATACAGTAAGCCTGGTGCAACTGTTTGGCCGGATAACCGGAAATATGGATTAACGAGTGCTGGATGTGTGAGATTATGCTGTAGTTCCCAAACCGGAAGACTGTTCTTTGAAAGTTAGGAACTCACTTTGGGAACTGCCTAACGTAGCAGGATGTTGACTAGCTTGTATGCTGACTGCTGAACAGTGCATTTTCTCTGGCATTACCGTACTTTATTCTTTGAAGAAAAGTTTTTTGTTCACGTCCTCTTTTCTTCACCATAGCCGCCTCACCGTCAAACAGTCTCCCCACTCCGAAGAATCATGCCTTTTGCATAGACGATCAGTAGGTTGTGTGTTTTCCTTCTCCGCCGCCGTGCGTGGCAGGGCGCGGCAGAGCTGCTATTATGACTCTGACACCGGGCATTTTTTCGACCAGAGTTCCTGCATGAATATTTCAAACTCTTGTTCTTGCGTCTTGAGCACTGCAGGCAACCGTACTTCACTCATGGAATATCCATGCTGTGTGTTGGCGGGTACACTTACAGCGACGCGAAGCAATCCTGAAAATAATGCGTGGGAAGTACACAACCATTTTAATGTCCTCGTGGTGAGAAATATAGAAAACTTGTGACATTTGTTAATTCAATATTTAATTATTCCTATACTATATATATTATCTTTCTTAAGTAAAATATCCCACTGGTCATTTCAGAATACGTAGGCAATATTTATGTGGCAGTAGGGTTTGTATAATCATAATGGTTATAAACCATTTAGTTTCTGAATTTTACAAGGAAAATTTTGAGTAAGCAAGCTTTGTTCCGGTAAAATTTCATCATGGCACATTTTTATTAACGCTTTAAAACTCGGCAAATACCGTTACATAACTTTAACAGCCTCCGGATTTTTTTAATGGGTATTATTCATTGCTAAAATTGTAAATCGTTTTTTAATACAGAAAAGAGGAAAACAACAATATACTGTAATTTTGTATTTGTACATGAAATTCTTTGTAGCCTAGTTGCCAAAAATATTTTTGTAAATTTCACAAACCCTAGCGTGTAATGTATAAAATTATTGTTGCATTTTAACAATAAGGTGTTGTAGACTTAAAGTTTATTATAAGCATTGAACTGCATAGACTAATTTGTATTTTTTTCTAAAATAATATGTTGTGAATATTTTACTCGTAGAGTTATACGAAAATCTTTGACAACTAGTTTCCAAATAACTGTTTGTAACCAGTACAATCTTTTTGTATGTGTACAACTGAGAAATAAAAATTAAAAATTTTCAAACGAGCTTCGAAGTTGAACACGCCATAAAAACTATGTTGTTAGCCACATTGAAAAGTTGTCAGGCGATGCGTGCGCCACTTTGGAATAAAGCCATTTTCTTTCTCCTGTTTGTCAAAAATATTTTCTCTTGTTTATTATATATGTTAAAACTATTTTCACTAGTCAGCGAGTGATTAATAAATTAGCTTTATGGCGTTCAGCTGCCAGTGGAGTCTTTTACGCAGTAGGGAATATTGTGGTTACACGACTGTTTAAGATGTTTGTTAACCCTTTCAAACCCACTTTAATTTACTGTTTCTGTCATTAGCAACAAAAATGTATGATGCACGCTGTACTTCAATCGACAAAACACTTGTTTCGCTCTCACAACCAACGATCTGTAGGCTGTATGTTTGGCTACAGTTTATAAACCAATAATGACTTAGACCAGTAACACAGTTTGCGAATCAATTACCTACAGGTAAGATCATTACTCATTGAGATTCGCAGTGTGCAGTACTGACCAAAAATAACCCACACGTGCGTAATGTGTACAACTGTGTACACTAGGTCTGAATAGGTTAATAAATGTATAACTCAATAACTTTAAAATAGAACCAAACTGAGAACTCTGTTGACCAATGATAAGTAGCCTGAGAGAAACGACTGAATTCGAAAGGAAACAATGACAGAAAAAAGAAGGAAGATAAATATAAAGAAACACTTCATCAACGTGTGTCAAAAAGAAGGTCATGGGTCCGTTTTGGGCATTGTTGCTGTGTTCGGGAAGTCAGCAATATAAAACCAAGCGGAAAATATCCTATATGGAAATGAAAATTATTCACTTGATGGTTACCTACAGTTAAAATATTATTACTGCAATCTCAACTTTCCAATAATGAAATTCATTCATTAATACAGAGGTGGAGAAGTATTTAGTTTTATATAGGCAATGGGAGTTCAATGAAAAAAAAATAGGCATTTCCAAAGTATGCTTATTTTCAAAAGACATTTAGATTTAGTTCATGATCGTACAATTTATACTTCTGTTAATTTACGTGGCGTGTGCTGTTGAACAAAAGACGTACATCTTAGATACCAATAAGTGTTTCTTCACACTTCAGTGTTTGTGGTAGTTATAAAACAAATTAAGTAACATGAAAAAAAAAACCGTAGGCTTTTCGTTTTATACAATTAAATCCGAATCACAGCTTAGTGTATTAAAAATATGTATAGAAAGTTAAATTAATCTACGTGAAATATAAAACTATGATTTATGTATACTAACTCTATTTAATCTTACTATTTAACTGAAAGAGGTGAATATTAGTTTCTAAACATAATAAGGTACACAGAAAGAGACGCGATTAAATTTTAACTCTCATCCTACCACTTTGGATTTAAAAAATTCTGACGAAGTGTATGAAGAAAGGGAACAGCTTCACTTAGCAAGTAAAGTCAGTCTAACAAATCTTCATTAGGCCAAAATATTTTCCAATTTAGCACATAGCTAATCACTGAAGTACAACACTGCCACTACTGTAAGGTATTATACCCTTGTAAAATACATGATCTTCAGATTAACAGTCTCAAATTTATGTAAAGTGGTAATAATTATATATACTATTGTAAACATTGGCTTCAGATTAACATGTCATAACTTCGAATACCAAGTATGAATATTTTCTGAGAAGTAATGTTTCGTGAAGTTGGAGTATATTCAACAGGTAAGTAAAGCTTTGGTGCCGTCTGAGTATATGACTGTAACCTCTGTATGCAGCAGCCCTTCGTGACTATAATAGTGGTAATCACTAAAGCCTCTAATTGATGTTCTCTAGCACTATAAATGAACACTACTAATAATGTCTCTCTTCCACAGAACTCAATTGGATCTTCTTTGTGTGCATTGCCTTGTTCTATCCACAGCACTCCAAAGATGCACCATTCGAATGTACAATTTTATGAAATGGTTTAATATTTCAATAGTTTTTTTGGTCGTAAATTTGATCAGATTGCCCTCCCCTTATGAAGCAGACTCACAATATAAATAAATATGACACTGGGTTCACAAGTAATTGAATGTTAATCTAAGAGAGACGCACTTGCACAGGGAGAAAGGTTTGTTTGAGCAGACAATATATTTTATTGTATGTGGGCAAACCAATTTCTACAATTTACTAAACTACATATTTTGGTAATAATTAAATTTTTTTTATCAAAAACAGAGGTTTTGTAAACTTTTTTGTGTGTTTTGTTAAATGAACAAAATATTTTTTTTATTTTCAAGTATTGTTTACTAAACAAACTATTTTGTTGGAGTAACTTTATATTTGTTTGGCCTTATACAATTCAGTATTTGGTTGGCTGGAACATACCTTTCTCTCAGTGTGTAATTCCAAGTTGACCCGTAATATATCTAGTTAGTGACTGACACAATAGTTATTATTCAGGTAGTCTAAGTTTATGTACTTAAATACTTGAATACATAAATACGAGGCATACACAAATGTCTTAGCCGGAGCCAAAAAAAACGGCGTAGAAAACAATCTGCATCACTAGAGTTGCAAAACTGCTGACACAAAACTATTGAGTGGACACTGTTACATGTAAAGGATATTTTTCCTGAATCAAGGAAGTGAAAAATTTGAAAATTAAATAAACATTATCTTCAAAATACTTATAACGTGACCCACTGGAATATATTAAGTACTATACATTATGAAAAATCCGAAGAAAATATATGAATGATAGAGTTCGTTGTGGGAATAATTTCGCAGCAGAAAAAGTTTAGTTCATCTTTAGACAAAAAAAAACACATATTATCTTAATATTAAATCATTTTTAGTTCCCTTTCATGCAAACAGGCTTACTGAGAAACTAACCTAATTGCGGATGATTGAGAAAGTTCGTTATAAGATTGCACCAGCAGTTGCTTAGAAGAATGAAATGGGATACTTCTTGAGATAAACAAGCGGTTGGTTGAACCCGCGACCTTCCTAATGTGAGTCAGAACATTGCGTAACGAACAAACACGCCCAGTGTAATACACGTCGAAACAATTTCTTCGTCTGCCGTTGCAGATCATTCTTACTATAGCATACGTTGGTATCAGCAAATTTGTGTTATTAAGTCAATACCACGAATAAAATGTCACAAACTGAATCCATTATTCGCCAGCTTTATGGTCGATAAGCAATCCGTTGCAGCTCAGACGAACATCCCCATCGCGAATGCTTTATACTGAGTCGCGCGTCTCACACAGAATCTTCTTACGTTTCAGTCGGCTGTAAGGTATGGTCCTTTAGAAGTGACGCTGGAATCTCTCCAACTGTCGTAAAGTCGTATATGGTACCAAAGGGCTACATCATGGCATTGGTGTACTTTTCCCTTAAAAGCTTCATGCGTCGTTAAGATTCTTAATAATAGGCATTAACTACAAAAATAAATATTTATATGTGTCTGACTCCGCTTCTTATGTTCTTTGTGCTGGCTGACTTTTAAAAAACTTCAGAGAAAATAAATTTAGACCAGAAAATGATAAATTGAGAAACCTTTTTATCTTCGTAATGAAAATGTCATAAAGTCCAAGAGATAAGGTTAACTAACTTTTAATTGGTTTCATACGCTAACATGACCATAAACGCAGTTGTGCGCAGCGCCTGCCGGTAGGCAACCCAATTAACTCGATATTTCTGTTGGTTCTATAACTTAAAGGTGCAAACACCTGCCATCACACCGGCGGGTCCTAAAACACAGGCATCAATGCAGAAAAGATGGGATATTAGAGTACGCATTCCAGATTCGCAGATATCATCTCTATGTTAAAACATCAAACGGCTGTTTTTCCCATAGGAACTGTCAAACCCACGTGGGTTCGACTAAGGTTAGTACAATGTTTTCGTAAATAAACGCTTTCAAATGTTAGTATAATTATTCCAACTGAGTTGTAAAGGATCTACAGTATAACTGAAATGCACGCACAGTATCATTTTTCGTAAAATCGCGAATCTGTTGGATAACCAAACGTAAGTAAATTGCACGTCACTGTTTGAGCATTCGATTTTAACAATTCTTACAGTAATTCGCGGGAAAGTGTTGAGAACATGAGTGCGCCGAAGATGAAAAACGGTCTATCTCACCTTTAGTTTTTGTAGACGTCAGTTGGTGGTAAAAAATGTGCGGTGGTCAAATACCTACCGGGATGGATACAAACGCCTTGTAAGCTCTCAAATTACCCTTACCATACGCTATATGAATATATGATTGTTCATACCATTTTCAACGCTACATTACAACTATAAACAAATTTAATGCACTTCACACTGTATAGAAACAAACAGCTTGGGAGTCTGTGGTCCAGGGTTACCCTTCCGTGGCACAACCAGAAATGATCAGCATACATTAGTTACTACCGTACCACCTGCACAGTTTGCAACTATCACGTGGCCGCTACACGATGCATTTTCAACGTACTCAGCAGATAAATGCATGTATTTCTGCACACAGGTTACGAATAAAACGTTTTTATTTTCAGCATTTATGTGGGAATCATTCTGTGTAAGTCTACCAAATAACTCGTTAATATTTCCGCATAACATACCAGTAATCGTGAGAAGTACATTATCAGCAACAGTCGCGTAGCTAGGATTTCGTTTTGGGTGAGGACAGGATGGACGTTATTGAAGACAAAAACATAAATATTTGACTACATATAAATGTTTGTAACAGAAACACTCTTTTGAAATCATGTATACTAGTCTTCAAATAACTTAATTCATTTTATAAAAAATACATTGTACGAGGCGCTAGCATTAACTTTAACAAAATATCCACTTTTAAACTATGTATATATAGCAGATTCATATACGTCACACACTGAGGTGAAAGTATGAAATAATAATAAAAATTGCAAGACTCATGGGCAATTGGCACGTATTAACACTAAATTATTCAACGAACTATTTAATTTCAAAATACTAAGGGATGTATGAATACAAAAAATTACGTTTCAAAGTATTTTGAAATGTTTTATTACTTCCACCTAGTCTAAAAATTGTACATTAGTAACGTAGAAGAAATAATGGTAAATATTATACCACTATTTCCCATATGTCTTGTTACACTGTGCGGGAAATCACGCCATCACTCTCCACTTTTGGCTTGCAGTCTGCAGTTTATTTCCTATAGTACGAATTGAAGTCGCCTTGGTTTTTAGACAGTTCTTCCGAAATTCCGTTTTTGTTTTAATGTTGCGGTGAATGGAAAATATTTCCAGTTCATTCATTCTACCCTGAAATATGATCAGCTTCGTAAAATTTACACATAAAAAAAAAAGGAAAATGTACACAAAATAAATATTGTATAGTTATCCTAAAGTTGAGAGATTTGGGCGGCTCTTAACACCTGATTTCTTTAGAGCCGATGAGAATGACATGAAGCGGTCGGAATGCAAGGATGGGAAAACGGTAGATTCCCGAGAAAACTCGCCGACCAGCGGCATCGTCCGGCACGATTTCCACATGAATCATTCCTGGAGTGACACTGTCGGGGATTGAACCCTGATCTCCTTGGAGGAAAGCGAGCGTTCTAGTCACTCAAACACCGTGGCCACATTTCTCCTAAACTCAACATAATTAACTGTTAGCTTTAAAAAAAACCAATTCCAGTGCTTTAAAATGCATTATTAGAAGGAGTTTACTTTACCGAGACAAGCTAATAAAATTGACCACCGTCATTGAATGACTGTAAATATATTGAATGGCAGGATGAGCATAAAAGAAAGCAGACATTTATTTCTTTTAAAATGAACGAACTCTTCTGACGTTGATAGTAAAGGTAACTTTGCATGTTATAAGACCTATAGAAAACATTGTTACAACTCATACCTAAGATACTGTGTTTCGGAATTATGTCTTCGTCCTTTTGAGGGTAGAAAAGGACCTCTCAACAGTAGCTGTTCATGTTTTAGCTACACTACCGATATTAAGTAGACGAAACACATTCGGAAATGTCTCACGATTGCCCTGCACTAATGCATCCATGGCATTCTAGAGTCTCTTCTCGATATGTTGCCACTTTATATACCAGAGTTTAATTTCTGCCAAAATGACTGAGTTTGGGGAATTCAGATCACACTGATAGAAATGAATAAGTTTGTCAAGATCTTCTTCAGTGTTCTCTGAAACGTTACTCTCTGCAACACCGTGACAGAGAGTGTGTAATCATTTCAGTAGTGTAGCATGACAAGTAATTCTACAGTTCAGTTCTATAATAAATGTGTCCAATAAAGAAATAAAAACAGCGATTCTGAAATAATTTTCTGGAAATGCAGGATACTCTTGGGGATTTTCTCTGTGATTTCGCCTGCCTGCGATTCTCGGTAGACTCAACAACACTCCATTTTTTCAGCGATTGTTGCTGCTGCTTCTTTATAAATTATATGAAAATGCTTTTCTGCTTCATTCCACAAAACTTGAATTTCTTGAAGAATAATTTGAGCCATAAGTACTGATTTTCTCAAATGAATTTTCGTCTCTGCAAATACTTACTGAATAGCAAACCAATACTGATTTTTTTTTAAAATTGACTAGAGATATCAAAACATTTGAATGTAGAATTGAATTTTTAAGAATTGCTGCTTGCTGCGATGTGTTGGACGAGCCTTGCATGTTAGTAATTTGATCTAGAGATTCAACTACTGTTACCAGAAGCTCACATAAATCACTCACAGCACGATAACGTTCAATTCAGCGTGTTGCACAATTTCTCTTAAGGGTTTGAGCATGATATTCAGTATCCATTTCTGTATGGCAGTAGAAAGAATCCCTTTACTCTTTGGATTAATGAAAAAGTCCTGATTCTTCACAATTATTCCTATACAATTAAGAATATCCTGGACTTCGCAGGATTTTGTAACTACAAGATTGAAGGAGTGAGCTGCACAATGAATACAAATAGCCGCTGGGTGACTATTTGTTACATGTGTTTGCACTCCATTAAACCGTCCAGAAATCGCAGCTGATACATCATATCCTTGCCCACGAATATATTTGTAATCAATTTCATATGATGTGAGACTTGATCAAATCAGTTCTGAAAGCCCTTTCCCTGTGAGATCTGATGAATTTACAAATTTTAGAAAGTTCTCTTTTAATTTAATTTCACTTAGGTCAACATATCTGATACAGAAATATCCGCGGCCTCGTCAGCTAATACAGCATAGCATTTTTCTTAATTGACCAAATGAACACAGTATTACATGACTCAATCATTTCGTTCTGAATTATGGGGCTGAAGTACGTGTTTTGTTCAGGGGTATTACGCACATTTCTTAAACTTTCGTCTCCTTGGCCTCTAAATCGAAAAAGTGCAAGAAAATTCCCTTCATTTCCTTCAGGTTATTCTGCAAAAGCGATTTTCCCTGAATATCAGTGACCACGAAGAGCTATTTGTTGACTTCCGTAAAACATGACTGCTTCAATAATTGGGAGAACAATTTTTCTATTTCCCTCGATCTGCTTGGCACAGTCCTTGTCAATCTGGTTTTGTACCGAAAATCTAATACTCTTTAAACCAGTCAGAAAATGTTCCGCGTCAGCAACACAGCCAATGTGATACTAGAGATATTCATGTTTCATGAAGACTTCTGTAGCTTTTCTCCAACAATCAAACTTTCTCTTTACCAAGACCCCAAGCTCTTGTGAGTTCATTCCAGCACTGGATCTTGAAAAAAAGGACACGCAATTTAGAAAATGCTCCATTCTTTTTACCTGAATAACACAACCATGGCCAACGAGTTAACCAGTTATGCTGAAATTTAAGGAAATGCTTTTTGTCTGTACTACCTTTTCTACGCCCTGTCGCAGGAAACTTGTAACTCTGTGGAGGTGCCCAAATACTTTTTAAAACTTCTTCTCTCTCATGTTCTTTCAGTGATCGGTTTAGGTAATAAGAGACATATTTTGGATTTACACTCTCCACAACCTCATCTTCATCTGCGTTAACACTGACGTGAAGAATGTCAGTAGCTGCCGGCACTGCATTTACAGGGGATTTATCATCGCGAAAGGTCGATGTGCATTGTTTTTAGCAAAAAAGTTCGAAATGGAAACCTGGCGCTTCCGCTTGTCTTCGTTTATAACAAATTGTTTGTATGTTTTCCTGGAGGGAAAAACAAAACGTAACTTTAAGAAATTTTAATTTTTTATTTTTGAGTTTAAGTGTTACACAAAAAAACATTAAGCAAGTGAGAGTTATAAGGGGAAACCAACATAGCCTAGAGAGAATGTATTCAAATTCGCCCAACAAACTCTGGGGAAAATACTGGAAGAAAGTGTTGTTTTAGTATAAAATATGTGGAAAGTATTTACAGGCTGTCCACGGTGAATCGAGCACTTTTCAAGTCAACCTTCGAAAAAAAAAACACTGCTCGTAACTACGTATTGTTTAACGCAAACACTGACTAACTTTCGGTTCCCCATACTCCAGTTGAAGTACAAGTTTTAACACCATCGTAAACGTGTACTGAATACAAGTGATATCCACTGGCGAGAGTGTAATGTCGTCATAAATACGTTATTACACACACACCATTGTCATGATGCGATAAAAGCATTACTTACGTCGGAATCAAATTCAAGTTATGGTTCCTTTTTAAAGCAGTGTAATTAGTATAGCCAATTTGGTTTGTTATTTTTTCGAAGTGAGCATGATCGGCCATTTTAATCAACAGCTGAACAAACGAAAATTAGTGTTTAGGGCCTCTTTAGGGAAAAATACTGAATAGCGATACTGCTTTGCAAATCGTACATACATATGTACACACACTAAACAGTGTTCGCAAGCTATTATTAGTATGTATTGAAATTAAAGTCTGAGTATGAGGTTTATTTCTTGTAGCTTCAATACTTTAAATGTGTTACAATTTTTTGAGACGTGGAATGTAAAGACTAAAAATTTAGTTTTGTTAGGTGCCAGTCACATGGCAACGCTAAAATTTGCATGCCGCCGAAGAATACACAAGAGGCTGGGGTGAAAGGAGAAACTTTGCAGGTATTTCAAAAGTGCCAAGGCATGTCAAACGCACTTTCTGTCACCGAGCAAAACCTTATGTTGAACCAAACAAATTTTCTTTGTGACAAAATAGTTTCCGAAAGGGAAATTAAATATTTATTACTGTGGATAAACAATTTGGTTGCTATTAATTGGTCAATTCAAATATGTTGGATTGTATTAGTAATATCTACAATTTTTTTTAGCTTTATTTTATTTAGAATTTCTTTTTTTACCAAATAAGAAAACAGCAGTATATATGTTGTGATAACTTTAAAATTTTGTTCATTTATGAATAAGGAAAACTGGGTTTTACCTTAAAGTAACATAAGCTTGCACATGAAATAAATGCATCGTATCAACAAGCTGCGCCACAAAGTTCAGCTTGATGCTTTACAGAAAAATATTACTTTCAGTGATGACTGTTGAATGTATGATTATTACAAGATTAGTTAAAAGTGAAACCTAAACACACTTAGATTTTTTTTAGTTATTGTAATTACGGTACTACTGTTTCCTAACACAAAAGGTTGTTCTACAATCTACTTAACGTTGCCGTAAAAAATAACAACAGCGTTACCATGCGAGCGTTAAAACTGCTATCTATGCATGCTTCAGTAGAAACTGTTAGCACGATCAATCGGAAACGAGTGGAGTATGAAAAAAAATACAGATTAGACATGTTTCACGGATATTTTTGAACAGTGTGTTGGCCAACATGATTTTAACGTTCCAATGCTAATTTACAAATAAAAACTCATTTTCCTTTCATAAAACCGGCAGCACGACACATAAAATTGAAACCGAATTCAGACAGTTTCTGTATAAAAAAAATATAAATAATTTAATAAACCAATAAAAACGATAATTCACTGCGTAGTCCACACTTTCCTCACACTAACTCACACCGGCACTGAATTGCGTGGTTGGGAATGCTTGCTTACAATTTGCCGGCTTATAACTTGGTGTAAGAAAATAAAATTTTCAATCTTCATCAAGCCGTTACGCCACCAAGCAGCTGGCGATTATACGACGTTAAGTTGTGTTGTAGCAGACTCCATAGGCAAGCGTGTGTTCAATTTTATTCGGGTATTTCTTACGCCGATTGTAGCATGCACTTTAACTGATATTTGGCTATAGTTGAGAATGCTTGTGCAACCTAGACAAATACCTATCCTTCAACGAATAGAAACTAAATATTTTTATTTTCAACATAACGGTAGCATTCTCTCGTTTCAACACATGTTTAACCTCCACTATCGTTTCTATGTGAGGCGGTACATTGCAAGAAATATAAATGTAAATACCGTGTGTATGTTATAATTTACGAATGCTTTACCACTTACGAAATTACGATTACAACCGAGAAAGCTCCGTTACATGGAAATTTCTTAATTAAAAAAAATAGCTACTTAACTATTTAACATTCACATATCACTGTGGTTGAAAATTCTCGGAGAGTTACAGATGGTACCTAACGTACAACTGCAGTAGGCCGACAGATTTCTTATTTCTTACTCAAACTTAATACGCACTGCACTGTCGACATCAAGTCCTTTGCAAAGACCGGCTTGAAAGGAGGCAAGAAGCAGATACCAGTGCGGCATTGCCGACTAACGGAACTACAGACCGGGCGAGGGTCGACGGAACTTTGGCGAGGGTTGACGGACTTTGATCGAGGGTTGACGGACTTTGATCGAGGGGTGTGGTCTGTGGGGAGGGGGGGTTTCACGTGTGTCATCCTCCGTACCTACGCCACTGATCAGCAGTTTTCCCGCATACTCCTAGCGTATCAGCGAGACACGCAAACAAACATTTTATAAATAATATTCCAAATGTCCAATATATATCGCTTGCCGTTAGTGTACCAAACTACTACAACAATATTTAGCAGCTTACGCGGTTGTTTGCACGTAAATATATGTCAAATACCACATCCACATTACGGTATCAAAAAAAAAATGCTCTGAGCTAAAATCCCAATGTGTCGACAAAAATTATACCATTTTAACCCACTTAAAATCCCTTAAACTCCACTTATATGTGCCAAGAAAATTTCATCTCTTAAAAAAAGTATTGCTGAACGTACTTCACTTTCTGCGTGTTTAACATATAAGAGAGTACTGAGTTGTGTTAGTTCACGATCTCTTATGATTAGAGGCACTCCTGCCTCTTATATACGTATATACCCTTAAGGCTATGGGCTACTTAATATATTTCGATGGGGTTAGATTTATTGACAAGATATATGAATGCCGGTAACTGTCACATACATCAAAAATAATTACAAATATAAATCATAATATTAGTAAATAATTTCAAATACTTGTCTTAAAATTAACAAAGTATTGTATACAACTCTGTGATATTGAAATTTATAGTTTCTGCATATGTATTTATTTTGTGTCTCTATGCCCTATTGTTCGAAAAACTGTAAATTGAGTCAACTAATTGCTGTTCGTGATGGTTATTAAAATATAACATCAATAAAACAGGCGTCATCGAAATAATTTAAGTAGTTCAAATTCAGTTATTGGTTTTTTATTACGAAAATACACGTACAGTGAGACTTTTTCATAGTCCTTAAACTCTTAATTTATACCATTGATAATTTGTTTTTGCATTCTGTAAAAACCGCAAGATTTGTTGTTTCTGTAATAATTGTACTTAATTTTAGAAGTACGAGGGTCAAAGAAATGGTTCTGAGTGTATGCTAAACAAAAATATTGAATACCCCTGATATATCCAGCTGTGACAGTTAAGCTTTCTAGTTTGTGTATCAACTTTCCTAGTGTTATATATTCATTCCAAAACTGACAGAGTTTTGCAAGTGGGAATCCTGCCAGACGATGCCGTTGGTCGGCGGGTTTTCTCGGGGATCTCCCGTTTCCCCCACCCTTGTATTCCGGCACTGCTCTATTCTCGCCTTTTTTTACCCTCATCGGCTCTCAATATTTCTATGTTAAAAGTCACCCAAATCTCTCCACTCAACTCATTCTAATACGCTTCGGACTCGGGTTTCAACTCCAAAAATACGCTTCCAATAATTTTAAAGAACTTTTTTTCTTATGCTTTATCTATTTCCCCTTGAAAGTATAATATTTTAGTACGTTTTTCTTAGTTACCGTCCTTTATATTACATAGATATTATTGCATATACCCAATATGTTGAAGAAGATAACACTGAACTTATTACGAAATTACACACACGTTTATAAACATAAGTACAAAGAATCCAGTCTAAACTTTGAAAGATGAGATTTTTTCTGCTGCGACGCTAATAGTGGTTCTACCAAGTATCGTGCTTGGAGAATGAGAAGCGAACATCGAATGAAGGGTGTGTGAGCAAAGTACTGTACTTCGCCGCATCCAGTGATAAAGTTCCACGCTAGGCAGTTGTAATTAACTCGCTATTACTGTCAGTGTTCGACGTTTCCAGCCATCATGGGCGCAACACGCTCGTTTCATTTTTTTCTCTTGCAGGCTCAAATTGAATTTTGTCTAGCCAAGCCCTGAATACACTCAAGTTATTTTTAGCGGACGCACTTGTAATGCGTTTTGGGAGAAATGGGGCTTTATCGATTGCAGTTACGTCCGGAGTCGTAAATAATAGAAAGACAAATGGCGGTTTTCACGTTGATGTACACGATGCAAATAACTTATCATTTGAGTAGTTAAATTTAGTGCCGACAGCATATACTTTTAATATGGTAGTCCAAAGTACAGTTCTACGCAAAGAGATGGGTGTTCTTGAAGATAGTTAGTAAAACTGTAATTTTCAAATCATAAGAAAAAATTTTAATTTTTTTAAACAAAAAACCAGCTTGGTTTGCGATCTCNTTTTTTTTTTTTTTTTTTTTTTTTTTTAGAATATTTCTAATGTTCACCTTTTTGTTGATTCAGTAAGTGAGTGAGTGAATGAGTAAAGAGATTTGGGCTCTTAACATCGAGGCCTGGAGAGCCGATAAGGGTGAAGTGAGTATGGAGCGGTGCCGGAATGTAAGGGTGGGGGAAACGGGAGATCCCCGGGAAAACTTGCTGATCAGTGGCATCGTCCGGCACGATTCCCACATACGAAAATTCGGGAGAAGCCGTGTCAGGAATCGAACCCGGTTCGCGTAGGTGAGAGGCGAGTAGACTAACCACTACACGACCGTGGTCCCCTGTTTGTTGATGTTTCATGCATAATTACTGGTATATTGACGAAAATATCAAATAATATGTCAACTTACCGTATGTTCAGAACTTACGCGTACCACCGAATTTTAACCAGTCCACTTAAATCTTTATTCCATGATGGCTAATACACCAAAAATTCAATAACTGGTCTTCCGACTGCTTATCCCTCTTTGAGAAAAACACATATTGCAAGAAAATTACATCTAGCCTCGTCTTTACATAAATTATAATTGCTTGATGAGCTATCGATAAATTCACGAAATGGATATCATGATTTTTTTAGAGTATACTTCAAGAAATAAATAAATCATGCCTGTAAGAACCACATGGTTGCATTACTGAACTGTGTCAAAGTTTAATTAGTAATGACCAAAATGTTTTTCTGAAGTCATTATCAGTTGCAATACCATGTTTAATTATTCCTACTCGCACAGATATTATTTTCCTGCCTGAGATACAAGCAGTAGCAATTTTTCAGCCCGGTAAAGTGTATTAAGTGGAAAAGGATTGCAATGTAATATCAATCAAGGTGTAGTTCAAAACAGCTGTTATAAGCTGAACTGGGACTATTGTCTGTAAAGTTCCACGTTAATTTTTCTCTGACATGAGGAGATAAGCTCTTCCAGGCGTCTAATAAATAGTTGTAAAACACCGCTTTCAAAATATAAAATGTTGTCTACATAGGGCAGAGTTAAAAAAAAAATACATTTTTTTTAACTTATTGTTTTTGAGAGTTTTATGAATAACACTAAAGAAAACTTTTACACCCCTTTAATAGTTGGCTTTTCCTCTCCCTCTCTTTGCGTCTTTTTTCCTATAACTAAAATGTAATACTGAGTATTTCCATGGCCATTTTTAGGTACGAAAATTCCGGTCCAAAATTTTACAGTGGTTTTACCTAAGTGTAAACTTCTGAATATTGCCTTTGTTAGTTTACAGTTAAATAATTTATGCAGGAATCAGAACAATTCGTTTGTTACTATACAGTGTGCGCAACTCGTGAAACCTATAAAAAATAAGTAATGGAATTTATACAAAACTCTCTGGATTATGTTATCTTTGAGTGCCGTATATTTGTACCCATTTACACTTAACTGTCTTTCCGTCACAAAAACTAAATATATAAAATCATTAAAACTGGACTTCTCATACGTCACTGTCACTCATTTTATTATTTTTGTATTTTCAGATAAATTGTTTTGATTACTCGAAGAAATACAGATTTCAGTTCTCAACACAGCACTCTGAATCTAAATCGGTAAAATTCCTACCAGATCACCAAAAGGTGCAACCTGTCACAGTAATGAGAAACGTGCCACTGTAAAAACAGAAAGTCTTATCCTTGCTTCGGTGGCTTAGTTTAATAGTTCAAGTTTTACAGATATGGGGCTGCCAGAAATGTATACTTACTAAAAATGAATTCGATTGCTCCGCGAAAGTGGCTAGCACAGCGGATTGTACTTTCGGAAGCTTTGTTTAGTTAGCTCCTCCTTCACCTCGTAGCGTCTCTCCCCGTCACATGTGAGATTAAACATTATCCTAAACCTAATGTCTACTCCTCATGCACTTGTAAAATGATACTCACAAACCATTTTAATCATTAATATATTAATATTACGTTAATTTATGTTGTAATGCACATACAAGCAAAAAAAAAAGTATTATTATTTACTTTGGTAATAGTTGGGTTTATGTACGACCAAAGACTATAATAAAATAATGATGTATAAAAAACGTACGCGTTTGTAATATTATGAACGTAACGCTATGATGACGCGTTAATACCCAGCATATTTCCTAATTCGCTGTCATCGTTACTCTAAGTGCTCGAGTAATCGTCTGTAGTGTTATATAGGTAGTTACAGCAGATATTATTTCGAAGGTTGGTTTCAAATCTGCACCGTTTACCGCATACTAACTCTATACGCAGTTCACGGTTAACTGAGCACTTTTGAAAGCCTTGCTAACAATATACTTTTCTTCTTATTTCGTATCCTTCTGCTAGATTTAATATTACCATTGCCACATATTCCATATATGTATTTATAGGAAGTTATTTTTTTTTCAAACGTTGATTAGGAGATAAAAAATAACCGAGGTTGAAGTGATTCTAATATTTACGATTCAAGTTCAGACAGTAAATATTTTTGAAATACAGTTGGTACGTATGACGATTAAATTTCCCTTGTTATAGGGTTTTTATTATCGAATCAAAACCAACATTTTCTCATTCAGAATAGAACTTGCAGTCGTCTCCGAAACTTCTCACAAGCTTGCGTGATTCGCTGCATTTCTCGCAGGCCTTCCTACGGCGACATGTGGCACTGACGCAACCTTGACTGAAGTTAGGTGGTCTTCTTAAACACGCTCTGGAACGAATAACTGTGCATGGGATGTTATTATACAAGTCGGGTGCGTGTTTCCGTCGGTCACGAACATTCTGACGCCGACATGCAAGCTTTGTTTGCCTGGTTTCTGGTCGCGGCGTGATTACTGATTCGCAAGAATAGCGACCTTGAAAAAAAAAAAAAGTGTTTTCAGCCAGATGAAACTGTTTGATCGCGAGTTGCTTCCAAGGCCTTAGAGAAAACATTTTATAATTTATCTACGTACAATTTCTGAGCTAAATGGAAAAACACGTGGTCATGTGTGGAAGATTGCCTTGAAATTCTGTATATTACAAGATTACTTAGTTACACTCGGTGCTTAGAAAATTACTTATATAAATGCCTAAAAATTTGTTGTAGGATACTTTGAAATTCAACCTCTAAGAGTGTGAAAAGTTGTAAAATATGTTTTCAAGGACTTCACAGTAACTTAACCTGGTGAGATATCGCCATGCTCTTTGCTTTAAAATACTACTTACATAAATGCATAAAAAGATGAATTAGGATTTTTGAAAGTCAGCCTTAAGTACGCGAAAAGGGGTAAAATACAACTTCTTCAATGACTTCTCAATACCACATTAACCTAACAGTATATCGTAATGTTCTTTACTTAAAATGGTTGGATACATAACACTTAAAAATTTATTTCAGTATTTTCCGATATTCAATCCTTAATAAGGTGAAAAGGGTTTTAAAGAAAAGTCTTGTTGAGGAATCCTTTAATAGCTCATTAGCCCGATTGAATATCGTTATGTTCGTTGCTTCCAACGCTTGACTACATTAATACCTAAACAAAAGTATTTCGGATCTTTAGCAATTCAAGCCCTTAAAAACGTAAAAAAGTAGTTAAAGATGTTTTTTGTTTATATGTTACCTACATTACATAGTTTCAATATCTGTAAATTTCAAACGAAAATATTGTATTCGTCTATCAATGGGTAAAAGTATGAATACAAAAGAAACGCATTTCTTACTGTAAAACTAAAAGATTCATTTCCGTTACACTTGCAAACAAAGTTGTCGTAACTGAGCAAGAAAATAATTAAATATCTTATTTTCATAAATGACAGTGTAATACATCGCGCTATGTTATTTTCTTCGTGAGATTATATAGCGACGTTTAAGTTCCATTTTATATTGCAGTTAATAATTTAGTACGTCATTTTGGATGGAGTGTGAATTCCGATAGAATAAATTTCCATACCAGCTGCTTAGTACACAGTCTTTGTGGTGCGGCATTTTATTGGTTTCTGGCCAGAAAGAAAAACTTGCAAATCACCTTAATAGTTAACAAAATCCCGTCTTATATAAATAGTGAGGACATTTGTTTATATTTGGGTTTCAAACAAATTAAAGTTTTTGTTTGCGATGATCATTTTTAACGTAACTTAAAGATATTCTAGTAGCATCAATACTTGAAATGCTCAGAAGACAAAACTTAGGTAATCCTACCTTTATTCTATAGAGTCAAAGTGAATCAACAAATAGTTTAAAACATATATTGTAATACAAGAATATGTTACGAGGATTGAGGAAAGTTAGCAATATGATAAACCATTACCATTAGTTGCTAAAGATGTTCAAAGGGGTATAAATAAAGTACAAATATGTGGACACAGCTGTAAAAATTGAATATGCAGTCCATTACCTTGTAGAACTCAATAACAGCCTCTGCCCCTCTGGCTTTTCACTTCACAAGTTTCTTCTCAAGGTTGGGACTGCAGTAAGATTACTGCGAAACATTAACCTGCCAAAACGCTTTAATAGCACCAGGTTCCAAGGGAAATCTTAATAAAATGTGTAATCGCCGCCACAGTCTTCATTGGATGTGCACAGAAGAAATAAGTTTTCATACTGCACATACACTCATTCCATCCGAGTACCCTTTGGAGATTAAGAGACTACAATTTCTTCTCAATGTTTGCTATGAAATAACAAAAAATAAGGCCCATGGACTGTCGCTAAGGCTGTCACGGATATACTTCAGGGAGGACTGCTTCTCACATGGGCAGCTTCCAGTGGCCTGCTCCACAGTAACCTCACTTAGCAGTTTGATAATCCTAGCACCGGGGAGCATAACCACTTATGTGGTGCACATACAGGAACTTCGGTAGAGGAAATTATTATATATTTAGTGTAGTACAAGGTGGCGAAGCTGTGTACAGAAAACTAGTCTACACATAAATATAACCTATATCAGCAGGCTATGGGGCATTACATGTTAATCACATTATAGGGTAAGTAAAATAAGTTAAAAATTTAAAAGAAAGGGCAAATAATCTTTAGTTTAATATTTTATATTTGATTATCGTAAAATAAGAAACACATGGCACTGCTTATAAACCACCATAATATATTTAAATAAAATTTCCACGCGCCTCTCCCTGTTTTCGTATTTCTGCTTCGGGAAGGCATTTACTTCTGATAAAAATCACGATCTTGACGAAATCATCTAATTACGGCTAAATCTTATGCCTACCTTGAAACCAAAGCATATTTATAAAACATTACATTAAAACAATTAGAAAGTTAGTGAATAGACAACCTATATATTTAACCATTATTCGAATGGATTCACTTTACTGAACACTATTTTCAATATTTACGAGGTAATGACAAATAATGGGAAAGAAATTAATTTATTGTTAAGTACCTACCAGTAAAACAGCTTATATACCTACCATTACTCACCGACCATGAAAATTAAAAAAATTCAACGATGGGAAAAAATCAAAAACGTATTTTGACCCTTTGAAAGATCTACAGTTCCTACCATTTTTTCCCCAACTGGCAAAAAATATATGTTATGTCTGATTCGCCACACCTGCTCTGTGCACTGACCAGTGTTTTGGTACTACCTGTCACGGATGAAGGAAGTGAGATATCTTCGTTGTTTATCTCCGTGGCGTCAAAACCAGACGGGAGAAGAATGTCTTTACTGTTAATCTCCTTGGCCTATACGCCACCATACCACAGAGCGATTCAGTATGAAGAAAGCTAGCATTTTGCGATGGTGCCGGATGTTACTTGTCCCTTCTAGAGAATAATAAACGACAAACGATGAAACAGGGAAGGAAAAGCTATTTTTTTTTATTTCATCTTAAAAAAATTATTTTTTAATTTCCTTGGAAATTAAATTTGTGTTCTAAAGCATGATGTACTCAAATGTAAAGTGCAGGAATGATAGCCTCCCACTGCAGAAAAACTAGTATTTTCCTGCCATTTTAATTGAATTGTACTCGGCGTGTTTTTCCTGCACTTAAAGATGTTTATATTAGCTCTGACTTACTAATTCGTTGATATTTGCATTAAATCCAGGAAGTGTTTCTGAGGAAATATGTAGCCTAAATGTAAGTACACTTTAGGATATAAATAAATTTCTTAAAATTAGATTGGTATGAAAAATCATGTAAAAATGTAATTGTTCAATACATTAATTTCATGTGGGAAAATCATATGAGCCGTAATCGAATTATTCTAGCTTGGCGGGGTTTAGTATGTCTAGGAAAAGTAATAAAAT
Source organism: Clitarchus hookeri (assembly GCA_002778355.1). Classification (NCBI taxonomy): domain Eukaryota; kingdom Metazoa; phylum Arthropoda; class Insecta; order Phasmatodea; family Phasmatidae; genus Clitarchus; species Clitarchus hookeri. The sequence goes on along the minus strand of NQII01007881.1, from coordinate 10,042 downwards.
TCAACAAAAAATATTCCTCGATTATAATAATTTTTCAAATGGTAGTTTCAAATGTTTGCGTTTATATTTAATGCAGCATACTCTTCATTTATTACGTATTATGAAATTCGAAATAATTAAGGTATCAGTATCAGATACTTATCAGGGATACTGCAAACTACTTTTTATTTGTGGACCTGGCGGGACGTCTGTGAAAGTGCATCTGTTGTGTACATTTGCTAACATTTTAAAACCACCTATAGTTTGAAAATAATCAGAACTACTCATTAACTAAAGCGTCAGATGAAGAGCCATAAAAATACTAAAATATGTAAATTCCTGTGCCGTTTTCGCGCAACTTATACTTCATAGTACTAATGAAAATTGTCTCCGTGCCTCACCATGCAGTTAGGGAAAGTATGATATATTAATGTTTTAGTTATTTGGTTGCACTAAGTAACTTAAAATATAGGGTATCAGCAACATAAATGCGGGAAGAACTTATTCCACCCAGCTGTAAAGTATAAACAGATATCGCATTAGCATTTTGCAAGCATGCCTGCACATTTGGCAAGCGCGCTAGTCACTGAAGTTTGGCACTAATCATGTAACGCCGTGTTCCGTAGATGTAAAGAGAAATAAAAACGATAGTGATGTTCAGTGCAAAGCTGAGTTCAAGGTATCAACAGGTAGAACGTTACTCACAAAACGTTCATTTAGTAAACTGGTACTGGTTGGTTAATTAGTAGAATGCACTAGTAACCAGTTTCTTGGTGCCATATAATCCGCCGGTGACCAGCAGATTTCCCTGTGAAAAGACTGAACTCCAGTCTTTGCAATAACAAATGAAATATCAGCAATACCACAAGAACAGGTTTTACTGTTTAAGTTTTATCGTACAGTAATGAACTGTGATCAGGTATTAGCTGAACGGTCTGCCTGAACACAAACTTCAAACATTAAAAGTCAAAAACATAACAACGGTCGTAATTTCCGAAAAACCTTGCTGGAAGCAACAGCAGAAATCCCCTCTGCCGGCTCGTAAACGGGGCCGAGACTTGCATAACGCGTCCGATATATGACAACATAACGCTATGAGCGGCGTGTTTTGTCATCGGATCATCGGACCAGGAAGTCATCTGGGGATGAGTTTGCCCGACAGTCGCTAACTCCCGCCTGAACTCAGCCTATGACTACATGAACAAGGTGGGGACTATCCAATTAGGATTTTAACTAGACAATGGCGTAATTATGTCAGTAAAATAATCTAACTTTATTATAATTTACTTAAAGCTCATCCTGAATGTGTTAAGTAATGTATGAAGTTAAATAGTTGATGTATAATCTTAAATGTTTAATGGCCGCCCAGCCTATAGAGTTGTGCTACCTAACTTCGAGTTATAATCTGCTACCCCCCTAGAGCCTCTTTTAAGATGCCTTCCCACGGCGCGTGGCTCGGCGAATTTGGGGCGGCTTGCCCGAGCTCGTACGTGCACGAGTAGGCGAGCCTAGACTGTTCCCAATACACGCCAAACGGCAAACAACGAGCAGGAACAATGACCCGTGAATCCAAGCCAAGCTTGCAGTATCCACATCGCCCTCGTACACAGATCGAATACCACACAACAACATTTCGATTTTTTTCAATGCATCGTGCTCTTTATTGCGGTCCTCATGTCCCTCGTGTCTGGGATTCCTAACTATTGGTTCACATTCATATAATTCTAAAAACTCACTCTTACTGAGTAAGTGGACCACTCCGTAGTTATTATCCTTATTCAAACCTATAACATAACATATATGCGTAGTACCCTACGCACCAAATACACATGTATGGCCAACCTGTTTCGCGGACACTACTCAACTACAGGAAGGGCGCTCGGCTCGGATGGACGTACACGTTGGAACGCGTGGACATGTTCCGGACAAGCCAAGCTTGGGCGAGTCCATTTTCATTTTGACTCGTGCCACATTTACCGACAACCATCGGGAAATGACGAGCCGCGCCGAGCGATGGCCACGCGCTGTGGGAAGGCACCTTTAGATATGATTGAGCGAGATGAACCATAGCAGTATGAGTGCAGACTCGAGCAGCAGGTTTAATATATTAATTAACTGTAAGTTAGCTGGAAATTACGTAGGGCGTAAGACGCGCACGTCTCCCGACCACTACTCTCATGGTTGTCAATTGTTCCGGCGCTGTGATTCTCGTACAAGAAGGCGCTCCTCTCGTCAGCGCCGTGTCGGCGGACTCGATCCGCAGGTAATCCGTTTACCCGGAGCCTATTTCCCGTCCCCTCCCCCCGCACTAACACAGGATATTGAATGAAGAATGATCGCGCTCCGCTCCAGCGAGCTCACTGCAGTCTCTGACGAACAACAGCCGATCACATGCAGGCCAACTTGAGATACACTCGCGTATTTTTGAACAATTGTGCTCACCTCTAGTGCCGACGACGGAAGCTCTCACTTGTTCATAATTTTACTGTCTGTCCGGTAAATTAGCAGCGGACAGTGTCTTTTACCATCTCGTGGGCAATGAAACGAGACAAATCTCAAACATACAAAAGAGTTTTTTTTGTCCCCCACCTTCTGCTGCCAAAATATTATATTCTTTAATGCGAAACTAATGCAAGTTTCATTCCGCAGTAGACATAATGTTACTATAAAAGAGCATTAGCCATCATTATTAGTTATTTATCAATAGTTATGTTTTATCATCCAACAACATCTAGCCTATCATAATTTATTTTCTCGCCGTTCGTCCTACAGCACAAACCAAAATCATTCACATTTATACATTATGTATAAATATACAACTAAAGGTAGTTTACAGTAAAGTGCGCACTTTTGAAATCAACCTTTGANGACAGTGTCTTTTACCATCTCGTGGGCAATGAAACGAGACAAATCTCAAACATACAAAAGAGTTTTTTTTGTCCCCCTCCTTCTGCTGCCAAAATATTATATTCTTTAATGCGAAACTAATGCAAGTTTCATTCCGCAGTAGACATAATGTTACTATAAAAGAGCATTAGCCATCATTATTAGTTATTTATCAATAGTTATGTTTTATCATCCAACAACATCTAGTCTATCATAATTTATTTTCTCGTCGTTCGTCCTACAGCACAAACCAAAATCATTCACATTTATACATTATGTATAAATATACAACTAAAGGCAGTTTACAGTAAAGTGCGCACTTTTGAAATCAACCTTTGAAAAAAATCACTGCCCAGAACTACATATTTGCAGGCTCGCAGGCTCCCAGTTAAGTTGGCAGGAATTTAATGAAANGAAAAAAATCACTGCCCAGAACTACATATTTGCAGGCTCGCAGGCTCCCAGTTAAGTTGGCAGGAATTTAATGAAAATAGTTCTGATACTTTACGTTGTATTGCTAGTGAACGCTTAAATTAATGGCTACTGATGACAGTGTTTTTTGTTATATACGCCTAAAATCATAATTTTTCAATTTATCAGTACTCTTACTTTCCTAAGAATTCCAAGGTTTCAAGTAGATGACGCATAAATAAAGTCATCAGACCGATGACAATGTAAATGTTACATATGTTGGGAGAATACAAAATGAGAAGAAAAGTAGATCCTAAGTAGGGCTTCTATGAGTGTTCAATTAACCGTGAACAACCTATAATCATCATAATTGATCTTAATTCGAGGTCACTGACTGCAGATAATGCAAGCAAATTAATCATATATTTATTTTGATATCCCCTTAATTAAACTCTGCTCCTATTTTTTGGAGGTATTCAGTCAGTTAAATTAGATGAGCACATTGGCACTGTGTGCATAGGAATTAGTTTTAATTTCCATCATTTTGCCTTACAACAGTGGTTATTACGCATGTCGTAGTCAGAATATCATCTGCTTAATTTACAGAAGAACCACTTCATATATGACACAATACTTGGTCCTTGACGGTTTCATAATGCATTAAGCAGGGACGTAAAATGTATTTATTATCTTTATCTAAACTAATTAAGTATATTACATGCTTGTGGATTAAGAAGATTATATCAAACTGTCAACCATGGCTTAGACAAAATAAACGTAAGTTAAGACTTCAAGCTGATCTCTCTTTTCAGTGGTAACATAAATAAGACGACCTTCCTTGTATCCTTTAGCATAGGTAACCACATTCGTTGCCCGAGTTTTCAATGAAACCTTGCACTGTTGGTCAAGAATAAAATTTCTCTCATTCAGGTGATTTTTATTTTTACCACTATTGTTTACCTTACGATTTCTACGTCCTTTACCATATATAAAATAGTTTTACACTTTTTTTNTTTATTTTTACCACTATTGTTTACCTTACGATTTCTACGTCCTTTACCATATATAAAATAGTTTTACACTTTTTTTTTAGAACAAATAGACGCCAAGTTTTGTGAAGAAAAATGCAGTAATGGGTTTCGTGCCTATCGGCAACGCTATATTTTCGCTTGTACAGTCCATTATAGGAAGAGAGAAAAATTATAGACTATGATCTGAGCATAAAATGTGCAAGACGATGGAGAAAAAACTTACCTTGCTCCTCCCGCACTGAAAAGGGAATACTTAAATATTGCAACATTCCACCCCGCTATTTTCGACGATGAGGTAATGAAACAGGGGCCACCTCCCTGGTGCTATAAATACGTTAGCGCAATCGATTGTTTCAGTCAACTGTTTAAGTGTTATTTTAGAAAGAAAGCGGTGAACCAAAACGCGACTGCGGCACACAGGACCGTAAAAACAAAACTGTGTAGAGAGCTAATGCCCGCTTTGCAGAATACAGATTCTGAGTAACTGCTTTTAAAAGCATTCTCGCCGTTAGAGATGTTGACATCTGGTGGCTTACACACATTGTTATTGCATCATAGAATAGAACTCAGATCATCTGAACCTTGACGCTACGGCTTAGCAACCTCTGCTAACATGACTACTGGTTAAGTTGGAATGTTTTTAAATACATACACTCAAATACTAGACAACGTATGCAAACATATATTTTAAGCTTCACAACTTTATTTTTTAGTTTCCTGTTGAACTTGTTTTATTAGAATGTATACACCATTATTATGCATCAATATATCAACTAACAAACACTATTACTATCCTAATTGTCACCAAAAATGCAAACAAACACTCGAACTGTATTTTCGAACGAAGGCAATCAATCAAATGAGTGGCCAAACAAATAAATACAGTTGATTCAACAAAATATTTTGTTGACAGCCTGGTTTTTTTTTTGTCCAACACAGAGGTTTTGTTTATTCAAACGTGTATTTGGTTAGATGAAGAAAATTAATTTGGTTGATTTTAAATTTTTATCTACCCAACAAAATATTTTGTTGGGGAAGCTAAATATGTTTTTAACTCTATACAAAGAAATATTTTGTTGGATGTTATCTCAATGCAAAGGAAGATTATTGACGTTAAAATTGTAATCAAAGGCACGCGGTTTTTGGCATTTATAGTGGCAAAAACAGTGCAATGTTTTAACATGACAGTTGGTTACAAACGCAGCTGCCCTATATCGAGGAACAGCAGTGTTGTAAAGGTCTGAACACTCGCCTTCCACTGCTGTTAACCGGCTTCTATAACCGGCGATGTCACTCCCAGTTTTTGCAAGTGGAAAGCATGGCGGAAGATGCCGTTGGGTGATGGGTTTTCTTCTGGCACACCCGTTTCCTCCTATCATTGCATTCCGTCACTTCTACATTCTCATCCTCAACTCACCTCGTCCCCATCGGCGTTTACAGCTTTAGCTTTTAAGGCAATTGGTGCATGCTATATTTTTCATGTTTAAAATTAATAAAATGGTTCCACATTACATTTATTAATACATTTAAAATTACATAATGTGTATTTCAAAAACATAACATTTTATTACTTTAAATTATGCTACAGGGAATATGCCAAATTTTATCCACTACAGATTTTAAATTGTAGAAATAAAGATTTTATTGGTTCACAATAATTAAAGGACCATAGGTCAGTAATATATTTTACTATATAAAACCTTATTTTTAAATATATAATTTTGTTGGATAGACTACAAAATAAATTTAGCACAATTTTATCCCAAACAAAATTTTTAGTTTAAAACCACTGTCAAGCAAAAACGTTCATAACAAGATTTTACTGATATAACTAACGAGCCTTCTTTCCACTAAAAGGGTGCAAATAATTTTTTATTAAGTTCTTAAAAGCTTAGGTGGTAAGTAGGCCTTAACGTCGCATTGACAGCAATATAATTACAGATCGAACCAGAAACAGCAGCAGTAGTGAAACAATTACAAATACACACGTGCCTTATCCGGGACACGAACCCAGAAAACATCGTACCGTGAGTTGGCGTGCAACCAACTGCATTGCGGAGGTACGATTCAGATTATCAAATTCGGATGTAATCAGTCTAATGTTTTGAATGATAGGGTTAACTAATCTGAAATATTTACAGTGCCGTCATTTAGGAAATAAGTGTTTGAGCCACTTAAAAAACACACGTAAATTAACATGACCTTCCTTAGCGCTATTTGTGAGAAGAATTTGGTGAGCAATATGCTCACGATAGTACCAAATAAAAAAATATATATTTTTTGGTACTATCGTACAAAACTGCCTAAAAAAGATGTTCTGTATACGATGCTTCTAATATATATACATATACATTAATACGGCCTGCCATAGTACAACTTCTTCGCCAAATTTAGTAGGAATCGGTTGATTTTTTCCCGAGATATGACCTAAAAATGGATTTTTTTTCATGTAGGGATATCTTACAAATGGCGGAGAAATGAAATTCTGTAAAGACGTATTTGATGGTTGCAATAGATACTGCCAGCATACTAGGTTTAGTTGGTATTTGCTTCGTAGTTTTGTAGATACAGCATAATAAACTAAAATATTTTTATAGCCGCCATTTTAAAAATAAGTGGTTTATTTATTTCAATCTCATATTTTAGATGGCCTGTAACAGCATTATTTACGTGTCATAGGTACAATAGTTTTTGAGATATAACGTAGAAGTATTATATCTTCATGTACTGCTATCTTCAAAAATTGCTGATTAATAAAAATTTATATTATGAACTAATACAAAAGTTTGTTTGAATCGGTTGAATGGTTCCCAAGATTTAGCACACAAAATTTTGGAATGGCAGCCATTTTGAAAGTAAGCATCCGGCTTGTTCAAAAACTATTAAAGTCGGATGTCTTTACTAAGTACTATACAGTNCAATAGTTTTTGAGATATAACGTAGAAGTATTATATCTTCATGTACTGCTATCTTCAAAAATTGCTGATTAATAAATATTTATATTATGAACTAATACAAAAGTTTGTTTGAATCGGTTGAATGGTTCCCAAGATTTAGCACACAAAATTTTGGAATGGCAGCCATTTTGAAAGTAAGCATCCGGCTTGTTCAAAAACTATTAAAGTCGGATGTCTTTACTAAGTACTATACAGTATGTGTACCGAGTTTGGTGAAATTCGGTTCACGGTTCTTCAGTTTTTTTGTGGTGATGGAAAAAAAAGGGGGGGGATCTACAATCAGACACACACACCCAGACCCGCGGAAAGGAAATAGATCTTATATGTTTTTCTTAAAGGAATTTTTGCCCATTTTGGTGAGAACCCTTGATGATGATGTCATATTTTGCCAACTTCTGTTCATTAATACATTTAGTTGAAATAAAGTTTAGGGTACCAAAATAATACATTATATTAATTAACTTCGTTTCCTCGCTAATATATTTTTCTTCTGAACGAATACCAGCTCAACAATGGTCATTATTCAATAAACTACTATTTGTACAGGATCAAAAGTGCATCACTTGATTCCTTATGCCATTCGAACATTTATTTTCAAGAATAGGTAGACTTATTATGGACGCTGCCTACCACGCGTGCAGCCGCACACTTTGCATGGNGATGTCATATTTTGCCAACTTCTGTTCATTAATACATTTAGTTGAAATAAAGTTTAGGGTACCAAAATAATACATTCTATTAATTAACTTCGTTTCCTCGCTAATATATTTTTCTTCTGAACGAATACCAGCTCAACAATGGTCATTATTCAATAAACTACTATTTGTACAGGATCAAAAGTGCATCACTTGATTCCTTATGCCATTCANCTACTATTTGTACAGGATCAAAAGTGCATCACTTGATTCCTTATGCCATTCAAACATTTATTTTCAAGAATAGGTAGACTTATTATGGACGCTGCCTACCACGCGTGCAGCCGCACACTTTGCATGGGGAATCAACGTTAAAAGAAATTAATTCTCATTGCGTCAATTTTAAAGATAACTGTTTCAAACAAAAAGTATTCTACGTGACATTTCTTAAGGAATTTGGCTATTTAAAACATATTACAGATTGTTTTGTTTATTTTTTTTTCTAAAATGTAATATTGAAAATTACATATAACAAAACATTCTTTTTTTTTTTTTCACAAAAATAATTTGATATAACAATATTCTCTGAGAAATTTGCGTCAAAATATTTTTGTTTGGAATAGTTATTTTTAAAATTGACGCAATGAGAAGGAATTTCGTTTAACATAGGTTCCTCATTTGAAGTTTGCGGCAGGCAGGACCGTTACACTTGCACATTCAGTTACCCGCAGTGTTTGTCTACGCACGATTGGTTTTTGTTTTGATTCGACCGTAATAACTACAATGCCACCAGTGAAAANACCGTTACACTTGCACATTCAGTTACCCGCAGTGTTTGTTTACGCACGATTGGTTTTTGTTTTGATTCGACCGTAATAACTACAATGCCACCAGTGAAAAATAACACCCAGAGTTTAATGGAATCTTGGATTAAACGTTACCTAGGCCAATTTACAACTGATGGCGATGTTATTTTCTGCAAGGTTTGTGACAAGCGTATACCTTCTTCGAAAAAATGTCACATTGATCAACACGTAAATACTGCTTCCCACGTAGCAGCAAGAAATAAATCTTCAACAAGTCGTCAACAACGGCTGACTCAAACTAAGCCTTCTACTTCGGATTCTACAAAGAAAACAGAATTTAATAAAGATTTGTGTGAGTTGTTTATTGGTTGCAATATTCCATTTCATCAACTGAATAACGCAATATGCCGGCAATTTCTCAAGAAATTTTGCACAAATCAGATAGTTCCTAAAGAATCTACGATTAGGGAAAACTNCAGCAAGAAATAAATCTTCAACAAGTCGTCAACAACGGCTGACTCAAACTAAGCCTTCTACTTCGGATTCTACAAATAAAACAGAATTTAATAAAGATTTGTGTGAGTTGTTTATTGGTTGCAATATTCCATTTCATCAACTGAATAACCCAATATGCCGGCAATTTCTCAAGAAATTTTGCACAAATCAGATAGTTCCTAAAGAATCTACGATTAGGGAAAACTNCCAATATGCCGGCAATTTCTCAAGAAATTTTGCACAAATCAGATAGTTCCTAAAGAATCTACGATTAGGGAAAACTATCTGTCAGGTATCTACGAAGACTTGTTAAGTGAAATTCGTACCAATCTTTCGAACAATTTTCTCTGGATTTCAGCTGATGAAAAAACATATTCATGCGGACGATATATAGCCAATTTGATAGTTGGAAAATTAACAAAGGAACCCTCTACTCCCCACTTGGTTGCCTGTAAGGCACTAGAAAAAACGAACAATTCAACTATTGCACGGTTCATAAATGATTCCATAAAATCATTGTTTCCTGATTCTTCTATGGACTAAAAAANAACAATTCAACTATTGCACGGTTCATAAATGATTCCATAAAATCATTGTTTCCTGATTCTTCTATGGACTAAAAAATCTGCGTCTTTGTTTCTGACGCTGCTCCTTATATGGTTAAGGCTGGTCAAGCTCTGCAAGTGTTTTATCCAAAACACCTTCATATTACCTGTTTAGCCCATGGATTTCATCAACTTGCAGAAGAGATAAGGAAAGAGTTCAAAAATGTCAATAAATTGATTTCCTCTACAAAGAAAGTATTTCTAAAAGCACCGTCGCGGGTACAAGCTTACAAAGAG
>NQII01007880.1:16035-69663 GCA_002778355.1 Clitarchus hookeri | reverse complement strand
AGCGCGCGTGTTCTGCTTGTACTATCAGACCCGAAAACATTAAATTTTCGCTTCAGTTTTTAGACAGAATTCGCTGGGTTGGACTACGGTAAACGAGGCGCATTTTGTCGGTGTTATTACTTAAACCGGTTCAGTCTTGTGGGTCTCTGATTGCTTGCGATGGTAAAAGTTTATGCGACTTCGATATACGTCATGGTTCCTTGTTTGGAACTGGTGTTGTTTTGGCTAAGTGAAGTGACTTGCGGAACGTGTATGAGTATGTGGAGCGAATATTTGATTTTGTGTGGGTTTCGGATTAACCGTGCCACCTATATTATCGAAGGTTAAGGGGGGAAAGAGTTACTTGCCCAGACTCGAGAAGTAATTTATAATGCCTTGTCGTTTACGGAGAACGAAGTGCAAGCTTTGGAACTGTCGATTGCGAGGGGAAAAGCACAGCTGCGGTCAGTTGCAGCTTCCAGTGCGTCTCGTAGCGCAGTGCATAAAATAAAAATGGAAGCTGCGAGAATCGACAATAGCGAAGGAACCTCATTTGTTACATCTGATAGGAAGAGGAAGAAGACTTGTACCTTCCAGCTAGAAGATTTTGATAAAGTAGTAATTTGTAGGATTAGGTACACGTTTTATGTAACAGAAAAGTGCGTCCCACCATTTAAACAAAATTTTGGAAAACACTTAAAGAGGACATCAGTTTTCAAGTCTGCAATACAACTTTGCTAAAACGTCTGAACAAGGTGTGTCTTAAGTAGCAGAAAACTAAATAGCAGCGTTTAATTTTGATCGGGAAATCTTACATACGACAGAAGCGAATAGATTGTTTGAGAAGTATGCTATGTTCCAGAAACGATAATTGTATTACTGTGTATATGGACACGTAATATATTTTGTCGTCGCATGTACAACAGAAGTTGTTGAGTGATGACTCGACGCATGGTGTACTCACGCCTGTTTAGACAGGCCAATGGGAAATGGTTAATGCCGAGGGTGAAAATGGTTTTGTTCCAAACCCGTTAGTGATGTGGAAGTATCAGCAAGGTAAGGAGACTACCGCCATCAAAACATGCAAAACTGGGAGAAATCGGCAAGAGAAAATATTATTCCCAATATTCCTGCCAACAGTGTTGTCTTAGACGGTCGCTACAGAAAAAAACATTCTTTTTGCAGATGCCTGCACTTTATACCAGCTCACTTAACAGCCTAAGCCTCGAGAATCAATTTACTCGGTGGGTGAAATATTGAAACGCTTCTGGCACACAACACTTCGTTTTCCTCCATATAATCCGGACTTAAATCAAATCGAAAATATTTTGGGGCTAATGTGAAGGGCAAAGTTGCGTCACGAAGTATCATCTGCAATTTAAGCGACGTGAAACGACTCTGCGAAGAAGTGATTGATATTTTGGGAGCAGATGACTGGTGGAAACCATATTTTGAGCACGTGAAGAAATTTCAAAATGGAGTTCTACGACATAGATGTTGGTTTCAATATTGAAATTGTTCCCATTTTAATTAGCATTGGAGGTGTGGACACTGACAGCGATTCCACTGGGAGAGGTTACAACACAGGAGTCTCAAGTGACAAAACGGAAGGTATCGCTGTGCTGGAATGTGTATGGTGAGTAACTGATGTTTTCAGTTACAATATACATTCGGTTGCTGCCACCCCCCTCCCGAGTCCGTCCTTCCCCTGGCGTGCCACGCAACGATAAGTCTGTGAGGGGTCCCAAGCTTTCAGATATCCTGCGACCAGTGTACATTTTGTTGTATTTTCCAGCTGTTAGCCATTCAACTGTTGCTGCTTGAAATCTAGAAATTAACCGTCTGTTCAAATTTGGAGCATAACGTCTGCAAATTTGTGAGGATCCTGCTCAACAAATTCAAAATACTGATCATCCCTTACATGAAACAGCCCCGTTCATATACACTTTGCTTGTACGTACGCTGAGGAAATAACAATAAATAATCTAGCTAGGCATACTGGTCTCATAAAAAGGAATGAAACACGACCTTAGTGAGATATTATGTCTTAGTGGATTTCATAAATTACTCACCACAGATATCTCGTACCCAACTAGGCAGATGGTGGCCGAGGACACAATATAGTGCGTAAACAGGAGAGGGCTGAGAAGATCTGACAACTTCTGTATGTTTCTAGAAAAAAAAACATTTCAATGAAGTATTTATAATAAATAAACCTAACAACTTCACCACTGTCTTGGGATTAATCGAGAGGGGACATCCAAAAGACCAACCAGGACAATGTTTTATTTAACTCGTTTTTGTAGTTTTTTTATTAGCTGCTTCACTACTGATACTATAACAAAGTACAATCATTAAATATTCAAATTTAAAACTATATATTTATTTATTTGCGTAAACTGTCTTCACTGGTCAAGAGTGTGTGGCGAAGGGTCCTACCAGGTAAATGTTCAAAACCCACAGAATGTATGACTTAGCATTTAGACATCGAGTCGCCATTTAAGTGGGTTTCGGCCTACAGTATTCAAAGTATTTCATCGTCATTATGCTGGAGTCAGCTAGCCCCGATGAGTACGACACAATATGACGGAAACGCTAAAAACGACAAGACAAAAAAACATTTTCAATGTGACTGCTTGAATTTGAACCACGACAGTGTACACGAATGGTAGGATTTTTCTGCACCATTGACAAGGCGCGTATAGAAAAAGCTCGTTTCAGTGGCGGTGGACAGTAGTAAAGTGTGGAACACACGATGCTGACAAAGTGTGCAGATGTTACACTGAATCAGTAAAAGGCACGGATGTTAATTTTGTGAGTTTAATGCAGTACGTTGGTAAATAATGTGATGCATATTTTCCACTATAGGGAAAGTTAGTTGTTCTATTTCGTTTTACAACGTTGTAAACTCAGCCGTATTGCACGACACGCAAAAATAGAAACAGTTTCTAATCCAAAACTGCTGCTCGCGTGAATGTTTTCCTCGTGCTGACGTCAGACGCGTCCTGTATTCAACTGACGGTTCTGTTTTAAATTGTCGTTTCGGACGTGTCGTGTTGTGCTTGTCGGAGCGATGTGAGATTCCGGCATTCGTCTGTCTGTGCACAGACGCGATACTCAAATCTAAAACGACATGAAAATGTAGCGTCCAGTTTAAAAACAATTACACACTATTGTTTGTGAAAATTGCAACACCCAGAAATAATGGCCCGAATGAATCCAAACTCGGACGATGTGTAGAACAGTGTACCAGTAATAAGTGAGTACGATTGCACAGAGATGGCATACACGTAGGCCCAGCAGTGCCCTCTCTTGTGTGAAAGAAAAGGTCCATGTTACACCAAGCTCAGACAGCGAAGAGCCGTCAAATAAAGTGAACGCAAGTGCCAGTATGCCTCGTCGACGTCAAATGGTGCCAATCAGCACGTGAGTGAGTTCGAACGGGCCAGAATGATTGGTCTCCGGGAAACTGGTTTGTCATGCCGTGACATGTTGGCTCGTACAGGGCATGCTACTACAACAGTGATGCGTGTGTGGAACCAGTGGATAGAAGAGGGTCGTACGCAGCGACGAGAGGGTACTGGACCACGCAATGTGACCACAGCACGGGATAACCACCATATTTTTCGCATGGCCGTGATCGACCATACAGCATCGTCTACAGTGTTAGCTCGACACTGGAGCACTGCAATGAGTGTGGACCTGTCTGCGTCGACAGTTCGACGCCGTCTGCTGCGGGCTGGACTGATGGCACGCATGTCATTGCGTCGGCTTCCATTGTCCAGAAACCACAAACGCCTCAGACTTCAATGGACACGTGAACGCCGTCGCTGGCATGCTGAATGGCAAAATGTAGTGTTTTCGGACGAGTTCCACTTCAACCTGTCCTACAGTGACGGCCGCATACGTGTTAGATGCTACTGTGGTGACCGCAATCTGACAGCCTGCATTTTGGAGCGGCATAGTGGACATACGCCAAGTGTGGTGGATTGGGGTGCCATTGGATACAACATGCGATCTCGACCCCTGCATATTGGGGGCAATCTGAATAGCAATCACTGCACTAAGATAGGTTTTAGAGTTCGAGGTACTGCCCTTCCTTCAGGCGACTCTACATACCATATTTCAGAAGGACAATGCCCGGTCACATATTGCGAGGAATGTGCAAGCCTTCTTCAATGAACGACGGGTACCACTGCTTCCCTGGCCTGCACGATCGCCTGACATGTCGCCTATTGAACATGTCTGGGATATGGTTGGTCGGCGACTTGTTTGTCACGGACCTCCAGCAACCTCGGTTGATGCTTTGTGGACTCGCATACAAACCGCGTGGAGGGAGATTCCCCAGGAACATATCCAGGTGCTCTTAGATTCCATGCCACGACGCTTAGGGGCTCTGATTGCAGCACGTGGGGGCTTCACACGAAACTAAACTCTCAAGGACAGAGATAATGTACAGTTCTGTAACCATAATCAATTGTGTATTGCCATGTACCTAATCCATGGAATAAAGTTCATTTAAATCACATGTGTCCTTCTTTTCTTGGGGGTTACATATTTCACAAACGTCTGAAAATATACATCACATACAGGTTGTTCGGAAACTCGGTACCCAGACTCCAGACATTGTTTCTTTGGACGAAACACAAAAGCCCTATATGCTTGTATCAGGAAACGTATTTTATATCAAATAATTGTGTTCAAGTTGTGAGGTACAACACCTGCAGAACAAGGCGGAGGGATCATGTATGTAGGGCAAGTTGCCTAGGTCGCAGAGGCGTGACACTAGATTACTACATAAGCATCGTCGTACGTCTGTTTCCTATGCATCTTAACCTACACGCATGATGGCATCGCCTGTTCTCCAGGCGGTATACGCCGCAACTTTGAACACAACTGAATTACATAAAAATACGTTTCCCAATATAAGTGTATGGGGCTTTTGTGTTACTATTGGTTCAAAGAGACTATGTCCGGAGTTTACGCACTGAGACTCCGAATATTCTGTACACACACTAGAAGTGAGCTTACGCAACCACGTCCTGATGAAGTTGCACGATTCTCAAGAGCGTCTTCTCCCGAGCTGCGGTGCCCGTGTTCTCGGACTCGGCATGGAGATCCGTGTCTCGGTCGCCGGACGAGTCACGTCTTCCTCGTGACGCCCGTCTCTTCACGCCCTGGTCTGCCCCGAGTGGAGTTGCTGCCCGACGGCCATCTTCTGTGGGCGGCCCCCCGTCTGAAGCATCGCCAGCGACACCCCTGAACAGCATGTTGACCACTTCGAACTGGTTGGCGGCGTACTTGACGATTGCGAAGCTGAACGTGTCGACGGCCGTTAATACGGGCACGTACACCAAGATCATGACCATGGATTGGAACGCGTAGTCCAGATGCGGCTTGCTGGACAGCGGCCACATCTGGAGGGGTAGCCGTTTGATCAAAGCATCTGCATCCGAGTGGAATAAGATGATCCCTAAAATGGGTCTCAGAAGGTAAGCCGAACCTGTGATGCAGACACCCGCGACGTAACAAATGATCGCGTTCTTCTCTGTGGTCACGATTCTTCTCACGAACAGTATTTTGTCTTCGCTGACGCCCGGCCCTTCGCAACAGAATGTCGTCTGCATTCCTGCTATAATTTTCTCGTAGCTGCTTTTGTTGTAAACTATGGAGATCGCGGTGACGGTAGTTGGAAGCAACGTCAAAATGTTAGCCGTGTTCTCAATTATAACACCCCCATTCACACCGTCGGTGAAGAGGAATGTCGCGAGCAACACGAGTGTTACTACAAAAGTAAAACACGCAGTTAAAGAGTACGCCCAGTAAACTGTGTCCCCGGCTTGTGGCCATAACCCTACGAAACGAAGATATTTGAGGCTTACGAACATACATTGCCTAGAAGCAACCTGTTTGTACGAAAATTCCAGTCGCTCTGCCATTATGGAGTTGTCAATTTCGTCTACTCCTCCGTACCTTTGCGCCACCGATACCCAACCACCAATAATACATGAGGTAACTCAAATGGAACATTCACTGAACTGTAATGAAATATTAAAGAGCAGTTGAAAAAAGTTCTGTAGATCCGAGGATGCGTGACGTCTCGGGAAAATTACTCCTCCTCACAAATCGTCTACAAATTTGTGCAACCTGAAATCATCCGAAGTCACGTAACCACCCTATTCGGGAAAAAAAGAAGTGAAAAATGCATACGAGGTCACAAGGCATGTATTCAAGCTGTAGGTTTAATCCAAAGGTAAATTATTATCTATCGCAGAGAGAATTCGCTGTGATATAACATATTTTANGCGCCACCGATACCCAACCACCAATAATACATGAGGTAACTCAAATGGAACATTCACTGAACTGTAATGAAATATTACAGAGCCGTTGAAAGAAGTTTTGTAGATCCGAGGATGCGTGACGTCTCGGGAAAATTACTCCTCTTCACAAATCGTCTACAAATTTGTGCAACCTGAAATCATCCGAAGTCACGTAACCACCCTATTCGGGGAAAAAAGAAGTGAAAAATGCATACGAGGTCACAAGGCATGTATTCAAGCTGTAGGTTTAATCCAAAGGTAAATTATTATCTATCGCAGAGAGAATTCGCTGTGATATAACATATTTTAAGATAAAACTTTGGGGAAATAAACCTGCTCGAGTCTTCATGTAAAATAAAGTAACAATTGATGGCGTTTTCAACATCAATATTGGCAGCGATAAATGATAATATCTCTGCACTAAGAATCAGAAAAATATTAAAATACGTCGGCTTTATTTTTAAGAAGTTTGTACTTTCTCTTGATTAAAACATCAATACAAAACGTAAAATTTTTCCATTGTTGATTAAGAAAAGTATCGAAGAATGGTAAACGTGATTTTATTCGGCAACACGATATTAAACAGATAGAAGCGTTTTATTTCGGCCTCTTGTTGTATGGTAAGTTTTACAACGGCTAAAGAGCTTATCTCTTGGAAGTTAATGGAGCCTACACTCAATAGACATTTGAACTGCAAAACAAATTAACTGAGCGTCAAGGCTGAATCGGGGCTGGAAAACTTAAATGAGTATTACAGTCGGAATTATCAGAGACATAAGATATTGCTTGCAAAGTTGCAAGTTGTATGCAGCGAGTTTCAAATTCAGTTCGTTGTGTTCCATGATTATGCGGTAATGGAGGCTTTAAACAGAATACACGTGTATTTTGCCTAAAACGTAATCGAAAAGCTTTTAGGCAGGACGACATTAAGAAAAATAACTGTCAGGCAAGAATAATGTTTGGGAAGCTAAGCGGGGTACTCGAATTTTGGGCAAAACGCGTTGGGCCAAACGATTGCTAGGAAAGTTAAACTTATTGAAAGCGGAGTGAAGTGCTAGAATTATAGGCAGAACGACTTTCAAGAAAACGTTTCTAGGCAAAATGATAATTATTTATTATAGGAAAACGAAATTTTTTCCACATTATACTTACTAACACAGCACACACATATGGCGTAATTAATACACTTTCTCGAAAGATCAAAGTTGTTTTCCATGTTAAGTATCAAGTTCACTCTAGATGTAACAGATAGCGTTTTATGCTCACAAAGTCTAATTAACTGCCAGAAGACTGCACGAGTGTTGACGAAGAAGCATTTACATGTAGAAAGAGACAAGTGTTTTGGCAGTTTCTACATAGTTTCATATTTTTGACGCGTTCCATACCGACTTTTCCTCGGCATCTGCATCAACACGACATTCCTCAACATCCGTTGAATATGTCAGAAACGAGAACACTGATATCGTGACCTTGAAAGTTTCCAAGCTACACAAACGGAAACGCGACGTAGAGCACGAGGCTTTGCAACTAGAGAAGTGAAAAGTTCAGCAGACGGAAGAACGCTTAGCCAATCGCAGCTCAGTAAACATTTGTGTGACGACGAAGATTACATGTTTTTGTGACCTTACTGCCAACAGTGAAACTACTCGACGCTTCAGAGAAAACGAAACTTGGAATGGCCGTAATGGGGTTTCGCTGAAATATTGGAAGCACACGACGTCAGGGAATCAATTAAATCAAACAGTGCACTTCCCCTCCCCTCCAAACAGTTCTATGGTGCGAACGAATTAACAAACGATCCCACGAGGGGAAGGTGCAGGCAGCTCTTACACGCCTCGCGCGACGCACTGCGGGGAAGATGGGTACTATCAATACTGTCACGTGTCGCTGGTCCCCTATGAGCTTGACGATGTGCAGTCGCGAATATTGTACTACCATTCTTGGGCAACAAGACCCTCACTTGCCGGATGATCGTTATTCTTAAATGAACATAGGAATTAAATATTTATCTTCCTGTTTATTTTGAAATACTTAAATGCACAACACAGCGACCGATATGATCGTAAACAAACTAATGTAATATCATATATTTCAGTTACTTCGTTACGCTTCATAAAAGTGTACCAACAATATCATTTATTGTCCCGGGAAAGTTTATGGGAAATTTTCTTATGTAATACGCCTACCAAAATTTTCGCTTAAATTTATATTATACTTAACCTTAAAACTCTTAAAAATCATTATGTACTACACCTATCAAATTTTTCTCTTAAATTTATATCATACTTAACCTTAAAACTCCTACTGCATCAGATGATGACAACTAATAAAACGAGAAATAGTTTTTTTTTTAAATTTTGACTACTTCTTTATATATTAAAGTTTTGTACTTCTAGTATTACTTATTTCTTTACAGATACGGGACTAAAATTATTATGTTTATGAAAAAAAGGGGTTTTGATTGCATACGTACAGTAATATCGTGATACACAATGTAACTTTGGTAAACTGCCAGAACATAAAGAAATTATCAATATCAACTGGCATGACAGCACCAAAATGAGTTTGGATTAGTTTATGTTCGCATATGTTAAATTTAAGTTTTCGTCATGTATACAATGCATTTGAAATCCGTAACAAACCCCCTTAAGTTTTAGNAAACGTAAAATTTTTCCATTGTTGATTAAGAAAAGTATCGAAGAATGGTAAACGTGATTTTATTCGGCAACACGATAGTAAACAGATAGAAGCGTTTTATTTCGGCCTCTTGTTGTATGGTAAGTTTTACAACGGCTAAAGAGCTTATCTCTTGGAAGTTAATGGAGCCTACACTCAATAGACATTTGAACTGCAAGTCAAGGCTGAATCGGGGCTGGATTAACTTAAATCAGTTATAACAGTCGGAATTATCAGAGACATTGCTTGCAAAGTTGCAAGTTGTATGCAGCGAGTTTCAAATTCAGTTCGTTGTGTTCCATGATTATGAGGTCATGAAGGCTTTAAACAGAATACACGTAGTCATTTTGCCTAAAACGTAATCGAAAAGCTTTTAGGCAGGACGACTTTAAGAAAAATAACTGTCAGGCAAGAATAATGTTTGGGAAGCTAAGCGGGGTACTCGAATTTTGGGAAAAACGCGTTGGGCCAAACGATTGCTGGGAAAGTTAAACTTATTGAAAGCGGAGTGAAGTGCTAGAATTATAGGCAGAACGACTTTTAAGAAAACGTTTCTAGGCAAAATGATAATTATTTATTATAGGAAAAAGAAATTTTTTCCACATTATACATATTAACACAGCACGCACGTATGGCGTAATTAATACACTTTCTCGAAAGATCAAAGTTGTTTTTCATGTTAAGTACCAAGTTCACTCTAGATATAACAGATAGCGTTTTATGCTCACAAAGTTCAATCAACTGCCAGAAAGTGTTCACGAAAAAGCATTTACACGCAGAAAGAGACGAGTGTTTTAGCAGTTTCTACATAGTTTCATATTGGTGACGCGTTTCATACCGACTTTTCCTCAGCATCTGCATCAACACAACATCCCTTGAATATGTCAGATATGAGAACACTGGTATCGTGACCTTGAAAGCTCCCGAGCTGCCCAAACGGAGTTTGACGATGTGCAGTCGCGAATATTGTATTGCCATTCTTGGCTAACAAGATCCCCACTTGCCAGATGATCGTTATTTTTAAATGAACATAGGAATGAAATATTTATCTTCCTATTTATTTTGAAATACTTAAATGCACAACACAGTGACCGATATGATCATAAACAAACTAATGTAATATCATATATTTCAGTTACTTCGTTACGCTTCATAAAAGTGTACCAACAATGTCAGTTATTGTTCCGAGAAATTCTATGGGAAATTTCCTTATGTAATACGCCTACCAAAATTTTCGCTTAAATGTATATCATACTTTACCTTAAAACTCTTAAAAATCCTTATGTAATACGCCTATCAAATTTTTTGCTTAAATTTATATCAAACGTAACCTTAAAACTCTTACTGCATCAGATGATAACAACTAATAAATCAATAAATTGTTTTTTTTTACTACTTCTTTATATATTGCAGTTTTGTACTTCTAGTTATTATTAATTTCTTTACAGATACGGGACTAAAATTATTACGTTTATGAAGAAGGGGTTTTGGTTGCATACGTACAGTAATATCGTGATACACAATGTAACTTTGGTAAACTGCCAGAACATAAAGAAATTATCAATATCAACTGGCATGACAGCACCAAAATGAGTTTAGATTAGTTTCTGTTCGCGCATGTTAAATTTAATTTTTCGTCATGTATACAGTGCATTTGAATTCCGTAACAAACCTCTTAAGTTTTAANTGGCATGACAGCACCAAAATGAGTTTGGATTAGTTTATGTTCGCATATGTTAAATTTAAGTTTTCGTCATGTATACAATGCATTTGAAATCCGTAACAAACCCCCTTAAGTTTTAGTCATCATAAATACAAAACCTACATCTTTATTGCGATAATTCCACGTGTAATAAAGTGTATTTTCAGTGCTCCCAACTGCCAATCACTATAATCAGTTTTCTAAGTCTTAAAAGAAGGATTATCTGCTTTTTAAATGTGCATTTCTTCCATATAAATGTATTGGAGTCTGTGACGTCATACCAACAAAATGGCCTGGTAAGAGTACTCTGTATATACAAGTTACTCTAGTATCACTTCGCAGTTACGTTGAAGAGAGAGAGTATCACTAGCGAATTACAAAACATACTTTTAAAACGTTTTCTTTTCTGTAAGACGTATTTATAAAATAAACCTCAACACGTCGGTCATTTCATTTCCACTTCCGTTCATGAAGACACCTTGTTGTCCGGTCTTTAAATAAAGACAGTCACAAGGTATTTGAAAGACCATCAT
The DNA here is from genome assembly GCA_002778355.1 of Clitarchus hookeri. Taxonomy (NCBI): domain Eukaryota; kingdom Metazoa; phylum Arthropoda; class Insecta; order Phasmatodea; family Phasmatidae; genus Clitarchus; species Clitarchus hookeri. The sequence continues at coordinate 58,450 of NQII01007880.1, read as the reverse complement.
GGAGACGTATTGNACTGTAATCAGTTTTCTAAGTCTTAAAAGAAGGATTATCTGCTTTTTAAATGTGCATTTCTTCCATATAAATGTATTTGGAGTCTGTGACGTCATACCAACAAAATGGCCTGGTAAGAGTACTCGGTATATATAAGTTACTCTAGTATAACTTCGCAGTTACGCTGAAGAGAGAGTATCACTAGCGAATTACAAAACATACTTTTAAAACGTTTTGTTTTCCGTAAGACGTATTTATTAAATAAACCTCAATACGTCGGCCATTTCCTTTCCACTTCCGTTCATAAAGACACCTTGTTGTCCGGTCTTTAAATAAAGACAGTCACAAGGTATTTGAAAAACCATCATGGAGACGTATTAAGTTGCAGAATACCATTTCGCCTCGTAAAGAGAGCTTAGCGGTATATGTCTTTATATAAAGACAGTAAAAGGGGCCTCTGCCCTGTGACTCGAGCTTCTGCTACTTCGCCTTCCCCCTCCCATCATCCTCTAAGCCACCGACTCTAATTTCTACCACCTCAGCAGCTTTCTTCCAAGTCCACTGCATCTGTTCGACCTTCACCCACCCCTCTCTACACACCATTCCTCTCCTGTATAGCCCACTGAAGTTACAGCCACAACATTTGTATTACAATTAACACTCGTGACCACGATAATGTACATACGACGTGTTACGCCACAAATATTTTTACGGCATAGTCGGCCACTATTTGCGAACCATTTGAGCTAGGCCCTTGAAATTCACTACTTAAGCAACCTGAGAATGTATGACATGTTATGCCTCCAAGTAGTTTTACAGGTACAGTTTGATACCATTTGCGAACCAGTTGTTTTAGGCCCTTGAAGTTCAGTACATAGGCATAATTTATGACTACAGGAAAGTAGGTATGACATGTTATGACCCAAGTCTTTTTATAGATACTTGGAAACCATCTGTAAACCTTTTTAGCTAGTCTCTTGAATTCAATACATAGGAACCATTTATGACTATGAGAATGTAGGTGTGGCATGATAAGTCCCACAGCCTTGGATAACCATAATTAGCCACAATTTGCAAACCACTTGAGCTAAGCCCTTCCCTTGGAATTCAGTATGANTACAGTTTGATACCATTTGCGAACCAGTTGTTTTAGGCCCTTGAAGTTCAGTACATAGGCATAATTTATGACTACAGAAAAGTAGGTATGACATGTTATGACCCAAGTCTTTTTATAAATACTTGGAAACCATCTGTAAACCTTTTTAGCTAGTCTCTTGACATTCAATACATAGGAACCATTTATGACTATGAGAATGTAGGTGTGACATGATAAGTCCCACAGCCTTGGATAAGCATAATTAGCCACAATTTTCAAACCACTTGAGCTAAGCCCTTCCCTTGAAATTCAGTATGTTCAATTCATTTACGACCACGAGAATATAGATACGATGCGATAAACCCTGCAGCCTTTTACAAGTTTAGTTAAATATGATTTTCGAACAATTCGGGTTAGGCCTCTGGCCTTAAATATGCTATTTTCATTTCTGATCCCGAGAATGTACACTGGAGAGCCAAAAAAACTGGTATAGGCGTGCGTATGCAAATAACAGAGGTATGGAACCAATCAGAGTAACGCTATGCGGTCGGCAGCGCCTATATAAGACAACAAGCGTCTGGCAAAGTTGCTAGATCGGTTACTGCTGCTACAATGGCAGGTTATCAAGATTTAAGTGAGTTTGAACGTGGTGTTATAGTCGGCGCACGAGAGATGGGACATAGCATCTCCGAGGTAGCGATAAAATTTGGATTTTCGCGTACGACCATTTCACGAGTGTACCGTGAATATCAGGAATCCGGTAAAACATCAAATCTTCGACATCGTTGCGACCGGAAAAAGATCGTGAACGAACGGGACAAACGACGACTGGCGAGAATCATTAAACGTGACAGTCGTGCAACCCTTTCTCAAATTGGCGCAGATTTCAATGCTGGGGCATCAACAAGTACCAGTGTTCGAACTATTCAACGGACCATCATTGATATGGGCTTTCGGAGCCGAAGGCCCACTCGTGTACCGTTGTTGACTGCACGACACCAAGCTTTACGCCTCGCCTGGGCCCGCCAACACCGNCGAACTATTCAACGGACCATCATTGATATGGGCTTTCGGAGCCGAAGGCCCACTCGTGTACCGTTGTTGACTGCACGACACCAAGCTTTACGCCTCGCCTGGGCCCGCCAACACCGCCATTGGACTCTTGAGGACTGGAAACACATTGCCTGGTCTGACGAGTCTCGTTTCCAATTGTATCGGGTGGATGGACGTGTACGGGTATGGAGACATCCTCATGAATCCATAGACCCTACATGTCAACAGGGGACTGTTCAAGCTGGTGGAGGCTCTGTCATGGTATGGGACGTGTGCAGTTGTCGTGAAATGGGACCCCTGATACGTCTAGATACGACTCTGATAGGAGACATATATGTAAGCATCCTGTCCCATCACCTGCACCCATCCATGTCCATTGTGTATTCCGACGGACGTGGAAAATTCCAGCAGGACAATGCGACACCTCACACGTTGAGAGTTGCTACCGAATGGCTCCAGGAACACTCTTCTGACTTAAGACTCTTCCATTGGCCACCTAAATCACCAGACATGAACATTATTGAGCATATCTGGGATGCCTAGCAACGTGCTGTTCAGAAGAGATCTCCACCGCCTCACACTCCTATGGATTTGTGGACTGCCCTGCAGGATTCATGGTGTGAATTTCCTCCTGCATACCTTCAGACATTAGTCGAGTCCATGCCACGTCGTAATGCGGCACTTCTGCGTGCTCGCGGGGGCCCTACACGATATTAGGCAGGTGTACCAGTTTTTTTGGCTCTTCAGTATATATACAGCATATCAAGTCTTACAACCTTTTATAAGTGTACTTGGTCATAATTTTCAAACAATATGAGTTTGGCCCATAACTCTGGTATATAGAAATCATTTACGACTCCGAAAACATAAGTTTGACACGACATGCCCTGCAACATCTTATAGGCACAATTGTCTGTAATTTATTAAGCATTAGAGGTGTGTCATTTCAACTTGATGTATAGACATAAAGTATGACCCTAATAATTTCCGTATGTAACTATATACTATAAGTCCTCATATAAGCATAGTTACCTACCATTGACGATCCATTAGAGTTTCAGCCACCAAATTCATGTCATGCATAGCACTCGTGATCTCGAAAAGGCGATATGACACCTTACACCTTAAGCATTTTTATAAACATTGTCATACACAATTTTCTATCTGGTAAAGTTATAGGTGCTCAATTAAATGATGTGTACAGCTCTCAACCCGAGCATGCTGAAAACGTACTTTGCCTCAGGCCCTCTTAAAAACATAGAACACACATCTCCTCTCCATACCCCTCCCCACATCCGCATCTCCCAACTCGTGCATCACCTCCCTCACTGATTACTCAACATAGCTCGACTCCCGTCAACATCTGCGCTTGCCAGAAACCGACCACCTGAATTTCTCCTCCCCCGCACCATTAACTCGCCATAGATCGTCCCCTTCACCATCCATCCTCTCCAAAACCCACAACACAACTCTCCACCCCCTCAATGTCCGACCCCCAACACAGCCCCCTACCCACCGACATAACCAAACCACTTCCTCTCAATCCAGCTAGTTTTCTCCATTCCAATTACTCACCATAATTCGACAGATTATTCTGTTCCCTCCATCCCTACCAATAAGTTACAATACCTCATCTGATTACTCTCTGAGGATCTACTCTCCTCCCCAAATACCACAATGACATGGATCCCCCCCCCTCACAGTACAATAAATCCAGCCAGCTCAATTTAATCACTATAGTTTGAGACCCCTCCACAACACCACCTCTATGTTTCATTTACTATTTTATTGGCCCCCAAAATACAATCTCACCATCGCTCGTGATTGGCTCAGACTATAAAAAAAGGACCATACCAAATAGCAATGCCAGCCGACCAGGCCAATCAACAAACCAGACCAGCCAACCATACAAACCAACCATACTGGTCAACAATTGACTACACCCAAGACTGACTCCACCCAAGACTGGCATTTGCCAATACCAACTCCTGCCAAACTGACTATAGCAATGATCAAGACAAAACCAGCAAAACTAACTAGCTATACCAACTATCCATGCCAGCAGACGATGACGACCGATCTCGAAACAAGTCGCATTCCAAGCAGCAAAAAAAAGCAGTTTTAAAGTTGTCCATCTGTTAACAGTAGTGGTAAATGTTGCGTCAGCATTTCTTATATGGTTGACAATCAGGTCATATCAGTAAAACTTACTTTCCCTATTTTTTTTATAAATAATCGTAATGCGGGCTAGTGTGCTCACAATGATGGTTAGAATTTGACAGAAGCCCTATAATCTGATGATAGACAAAATGAGGTTACTTACTGCTGGAGAAATATTACCAGCAAGTTAATGTGCTACAAGTGGAATGCCAACAGTTACTTACTACTGTGGATGGATTAGTAGCATTTTATTGGGCCACTTATAGCATGCTAACTGTTGGTTACTGCTGGGGAGATAATAGCAGCAAGCTTAAGAGCCATTTATGACATGCAAACTGTTGCTTACAACTGAGGAATCATTATCAGGAAACTCATGAGCCATTTGTGTAATGCCAATTGTTACTAATATGGACACAGGGACAGTTTCATGGGCCATTTATGACATCGCAACTATATCTTGTTGGGAAATAACCAATTGTATATGTGAATTCACTTCATTTTTATTTCANACGTCGTCTTGCGGCACTTCTGCGTGCTCGCGGGGCCCTACACGATATTAGGCAGGTGTACCAGTTTTTTTGTCTCTTCAGTATATATACAGCATATCAAGTCCTACAACCTTTTATAAGTGTACTTGGTCATAATTTTCAAACAATATGAGTTTGGCCCATAACTCTGGTATATAGAAATCATTTACGACTCCGAAAACATAAGTTTGACACGACATCCCTGCAACATCTTATAGGCACAGTTGTCTGTAATTTACTAAGCATTAGAGGTGTGTCATTTCAACTTGATGTATAGACATAAAGTATGACGCCAAGAATGTCCGTATGTAACTATATACTATAAGTCCTCATATAAGCATAGTTGCCTACCATTGACGATCCATTAGAGTTTTAGCCACCAAATTCATGTCATGCATAGCACTCGTGATCTCGAAAAGGCGATATGACACCTTACACCTTAAGCATTTTTATAAACATTGTCATACACAATTTTCTATCGGGTAAAGTTGTAGGTGCTCAATTAAAATGATGTGTACAACTCTCAACCCGAGCATGCTGAAAACGTATTTTGCCTCAGGCCCTCTTAAAAACATAGAACACACATCTCCTCTCCATACCCCTCCCCACATCCGCATCACCCAACTCGTGCATCACCTCCCTCACTGATTACTCAACATAGCTCGACTCCCGTCAACATCTGCACTTGCCAGAAACCAACCACCTGAATTTCTCCTCCCCCGCACCATTAACTCGCCATAGATCGTCCCCTTCACCATCCATCCTCTCCAAAACCCACAACACAACTCTCCACCCCCTCAATGTCCGACCCCCAACACAGCCCCCTACCCACCGACATAACCAAACCACTTCCTCTCAATCCAGCTAATTTTCTCCATTCCAATTACTCACTATAGTTCAACAGATTATTCTGTTCCCTCCATCCCTACCAATAAGTTACTATACCTCATCTGATTACTCTCTAAGGATCTACTCTCCTCGCCAAATACCACAATGACATGGATCCCCGCCCCTTCCCAGTACAATAAATCCAGCCAGCTCAATTTAATCACTATAGTTTGAGACCCCTCCACAACACCACCGCTGTTTCATTTACTATTTTATTGGCCCCCAAAATACAATCTCACCATCGCTCGTGATTGGCTCAGACTATAAAAAAAGACCATACCAAATAGCAATGCCAGCCGACCAGGCCAATCAACAAACCAGACCAACCAACCATGCAAACCAACTATACTGGTCAACAATTGACTACACCCAAGACTGACTCCACCCAAGACTGGCATTTGCCAATACCAACTCCTGCCAAACTGACTATAGCAATGATCAAGACAAAACCAGCAAAACTAACTAGCTATACCAACTATCCATGCCAGCAGACGATGACGACCGATCTCGAAACAAGTCGCATTCCAAGCAGCAAAAAAAAGCAATTTTAAAGTTGTCCATCTGTTAACAGTAGTGGTAAATGTTGTGTCAGCATTTCTTATATAGTTGACAATCAGGTCATATCAGTAAAATTTACTTTCTCTATTTTTTATAAATAATCGTAATGCGGGCTAGTGTGCTCACAATGATGGTTAGAATTTGACAGAAGCCCTATAATCTGATGATAGACAAAATGAGGTTACTTACTGCTGGAGAAATATTACCAGTAAGTTCATGTGCTACATGTGGAATGCCAACAGTTACTTACTGCTGTGGATGGATTAGTAGCATTTTATTGGGCCACTTATAGCATGCTAACTGTTGGTTACTGCTGGGGAGATAATAGCAGCAAGCTTAAGAGCCATTTATGACATGCCAACTGTTGCTTACAACTGAGGAATCATTATCAGGAAACTCATGAGCCATTTGTGGAATGCCNCCAACTGTTGCTTACAACTGAGGAATCATTATCAGCAAACTCATGAGCCATTTGTGGAATGCCAATTGTTACTAATATGGACACAGGGACAGTTTCATGGGTCATTTATGACATCGCAACTATATCTTGTTGGGAAATAACCAATTGTATATGTGAATTCACTTCATTTTTTATTTCNTCATTTATGACATCGCAACTATATCTTGTTGGGAAATAACCAATTGTATATGTGAATTCACTTCATTTTTTATTTCATGCATACGTGAAAAAAAATACCGTGTGGCATTGCTAACCTTAGGGAAAAAATATTTTCTAGACTGGAAACCTACAAAGTATAAAGTGTTTTATAAAATACATTTATTTTACCTTTTAAATCGCACCTTAAATTATTCCAAAACTAAAATACAAGTATTTTGAACAGAACACATAAATCCCAATTTTGACTGGTTATCTATACATATTATAAAACTCAACGTGTCTCTGTCTGTCTGTTAGTGCGCTTATCACCCGAGAACCACTTATCCGATTTATGTGTTTTTTTTTCTTCATAGCTATGTCCTCTGGCCAGGTTTCAGTATATATATATATATATATATATTTTTTTTTTGTTACATAAAGTAACATAAGGAATAAGCAGTGACGATAATAGTGAATCAAGTCGGAAAAAAGTTTGCCGCCAGCGCGCTCTCTTGCAATACGCTGTCTAAACCATTAAAGATGGAACAATATCATGTAGTAAAGAATTGTGCAGAATAAAAAGATCTAAAAAAACTCCTCAGTAACATATATCTATCTATAACAGAGAAATACTAATAAGCGTTGTTACCATTTTATTTATCAATAAATAAATACGTAAAATTCAAGCTGTTGTTTCCCCATTAAAAACTAAATATTTATCAAAGAAAAAAAAGTCGTTAGAACTGTTTAACGAAGATAATAAATGTTTATATGGCATACAATTCCCGCCTATACAACAGATATCAACAGTTTTGCGAAAAAGTAATTTTTCGCGAGTCGGTTGACCTACGCGGACGTGGAGGGCCATGGCGGTGGTTCGCTAGGAGGGTGAAAAAAAAGGGGGGGTGGGGGGAGGAGGTAACTTTATTTAAAAAAAACCTAAACAATAATTTTGTAGTCCACGCGAGCGGGCTGGGCTGTAAGTGGCTAGCCAACAGTTGGTGAAATTACGACAGGCAGAAAGCAGTAAGCAAGTAGGCAACTGCTGCCATTCATGGTGCTGGCATGCTTGGGGCACAGTTGGCTAGGCAGAATCGGGCCACTTATGGGCAAATTGAATTTTGCTACATGGAAGTTGTCTGAACAGTGGCCCAGATGTGGCTGCACACAACAGTCGAAAGGCATCATGTGGTCTATGTGCATCATCATCACTTCATGGGTGAAGATGGAGGTGGCACCTCCATCGTCTGCAACGAAGTTGAGGTCTCATGGTGTTTTTTGTGGTGGAGAAGTTATTCACCCATCGATCGACCCACCTTCGTCACACGTTGCTTCATGATGTGGCTCGCGACATGCTCCGAGACACTTTCCACAGCTCCAGTCTTGGTTCGTGACATGTTCGATGACATACTTTGAGAAATGTTTCGTAGCTCTAGTCACGATTCGCGGAATTGTTCACGACCTACTTTGAGGAATGCTATGTAGCTTGTACATTGGTTCACGATAATAAATCGCATACAACTTGAAAGCATTGAACATGATGTGCGTTTTCCTTGTTGTACTTGCGAACATGTCGATATTCTTGCAATTTTTTCTGTTCTTGATTACTTACGAATGATGAAGTAAATACCTTACTACAAGTAAGACAATAACGCATTATGTGTTTGCGGCAGTATGTTGATGATGATCGAAAACATGTTCAATGCGTCTTATCACCGACGTGCTCCTTAAGATGGGGCCGCGGTGGTGTTGTGGTCAGACCACTCACCTCCCACCAAGGAGAACCGGGTCCGGTTCCCGGCGGGGTCGCTCTCGGATTTTCGGATGTGGGAATAGTGCTGGACGATGCCACTGATCGGCGGATTTTCTCGGGGATCTCCCGTTTCCCCCACCTTTGCATTCTGGCACTGTTCCATACTCACCTCGCTTTATCCTCGTCGGCTCTCGAAACCTCGAATTTAAAAACCGCCCAAATCTCTCCACTCCACTCCGCTCCTTATGACGGAAGAGAAGTACACTCATACGCAAAAGTTAAAGATAATATTAGTTCATTTCCACTGACGTGAGGAACGACGAACTATGTCAATTTAGTGCAAAAGTACACCCAGTACCCCCGAAGACATTCCTGACAAGTGATTGTACACATCGCACTCATAAAGTCCGTCCGGTAATGATATACCACATGTCCAACAAGACGCACGCCACACCACCGACGTGGGGTTAGCAGTGGTAAAGGGTCAACGTGGCGTGTGGCCACCACGGAAAGCGACACATGCGTTTAAATGGGTTATTACTCTGAGAACAAGATTGTTGAGCTTTATGAAGGTACTTCCACTGGAAGATTCTTACTGGTTCGTGTAAGTGCTGGACGCTCCGCAATACGGCGCCCGAGTGCGTCCCGGGAATGCTAGGTAGGGGTTGAATTCGGGGGACCTGGCCGGCCAATATAAACAAGTGATGTTTCGGTTTCCAAGCAGTCATCCCCAATACAGCCCGCTTGTACAGTCGTAGCCCTCCACTAATATGAAATGTGCACCCATGCGGCCTTAAATGTCTGATGCACTGTTGGAGGACAGCATCTCTGTATACCTGGCCTGTTACAGAGCCACGTCCGAAACACAAAGGGGCGTGAGCCAAACGAAATGCCACCTCGAAACCAAGATGATGCTACCTCCGTAAAGGTTTTCCCCATCGCTAGCTGAACTATACCTGCATCCACATTCTCGCCATATGTACTACTCGCCTCCCACCAAGGTGAACGAACAGGGTTCAAATCCCGACGTGGTCATCTGGATTTGCACGTGGGGGGAAGTCATGGACATTACCATTAGTTGGCGGGATTTCTCGGGGTAATTCCGTTCCCCCCGCCTTTGCTTTCAACCGCTGCTCCATCTTCGCCTCATTTCACCCCGCCCAGTGAAACTTTTTGTAACTGCAACTGACAAATTCTACAGTGTTTGTTTATTTGCAAGAATAGTATTTGTATGAACAACGAAATAAGTTTGTGTTGTCACAAATACATTTTAAACAGCCGCCCCTCCTATAGCTTCGGGTTTCGGGGACGAACAATGCCGAGTGTACACGAAGCTNCAAATACATTTTAAACAGCCGCCCCTCCTATAGCTTCGGGTTTCGGGGACGAACAATGCCGAGTGTACACGAAGCTTTCTTCGCCCCTGCAACAAGAAAATTATCGTTTCTGCGGCAGTTAAAGCCATCCACGCCACTAATTCCTATTCTTTCAAATATTAAAAAGTTTGCATCAGGCGTCTGTAACGTTTAGCAACACTAGAAATTTACTAACTTTAATAGAAACTGAAAGTTCTTTTTTGAAATTCAATGTGTCCGTAATTTTATGGAAAATTTACGGACACCTCTGGATAAATATTTACTAGCAATTTTCCATAAAATTAAGGAAAATTTTTTTAACAGTGTATGTATACCTGGCTGCAGGAGGGCTGCACTTTTAAACAGTATAAAATTTCGAAGAATGTTATTGGTTTGGCCAACATCAGCAAAGCGGCAAATTTAATTATGACAAATATAAAATATTTATAGACTTTAATTTCGTAAATGTTTGAATTAGGTCTATTTAAAAATCTGTCGTTGTAAGAGCATGAACAGCATACTCGAGGCTTAGATTTTAGGTGAAAAATTATATTAAAACCAAATAAATAACAGATTTCAGCTTAAATTACTTTATCCAAACTATCTTAATTGTACAGGAAATAAACATGAAAATATTGGAACATATTGAAATGAAAAGTCGTGAGAATGAATTTATTTTAATGTGTGTGTGTGTCTCTGTGTTGTGTGTATATATATATATACACACACTGACGTTCTCCCAGAGGTGCGTTGGATGTAGCCTGCTCGTTGTCGCTCTCTCTCTCTCTCTTTCTCTCTTTCTCTCTCTCTCTCTCTTTCTCTCTCTCTCTCTATATATATATACAATTAAAGTTTTATTTAAGTACTTATAACATACAAAGAAATACAATTCAATTTTTTTTTCATGTCCATTTATTATGTACCTGATTCCGCCCATAAATTGCGTCCCTTTGATTCAGATTTGCTAGCTGTCTCATCCTTCTGTGTGTCCGTTACACGACCAACTAAAATTTTTCCTCTCGCCAAAGCTTGGCAAGCTGTAACTTTCGACGAACGGACGGATCGAATTACAACTTTGTAACTTTGTATTGAGTGTGTCCGGTCCACTGCCGTTAGAAGTACGTGAGGGTTTAATTTTTGCTTCCGTATTTTGTAATATGTTTACTTTTTTGTTTGCGATTGAATTCGTTGTTATGACTTCATAACGTTTTGTGGAGATTTAAGAATTAGTAACGTATGAGAAAACAAGCTCTCGTTACAGAACAGAACAGAAAAAAATTGATATAATATAGAAACAGGTTAAATTTCACGTGGTGAGTACTTATTTTGTAGCTTAAATCGCATGCGCGTTTGTGCGCGCGAAATCGCTAGTCCATCCTATCTTACTGGGAAAATATTTTTCTAATATTTTTCGATTATTTTAGTTGGCAGGATTGATTGTACGTGTACGGTGTTGTCAGTTTCTCGTCTAGGAGGCCGATCTACGTGACATGTTATTGTTATTACTACCTTAACACAGTTAAGTTTTTCAGCAAAACAGCATTTTTTAATTTCTGATTTTGTATGTCAAATAGCAATTTTCCTTAAAGTAGCTTCCTATGAAATTTATTTTATTTTATATTAAAACTACCTTGCACTTTATAGGGAAAAATATGTTAATAGTTGGAGAATTATTGGAAGGGGGTCCCCTTATCCCCCCGGGCGTGACGCCCGTGGAAAATAACATATATTTTTTTTATCAAATCTATTACATTTTTTAATTAAATAACAATCCTGAAGTTTATTTAACCTAATATTTCATTGCACTAGCTAGAGTCGTGATTAAATTTTAATTCAATTAAATTTATTTGCTAATTTTTTAACTTTTATCTTACTTAATGAAGTTCTTTATATAATTCGTTAGCAATAACATCTTTGGTTACAATTATTCTTTTAGTATTAGTTTCAGTTTAATAATTTTTGAATTTGGTTTCCAGTTAAATTTTATTTGGAATATTTTGAACACCTTCATAAACAACATAAGGAATCTTAATTTTATTTTCAAAATTAATTTGGCATTTCAATTATTATTGCTTAATTTTCAGTCAATATTCTATATTTATCTTTAATTTTTCATTTGAATTGTATTGACGGAAACATCTATGGCAAATAAATTAACTTTACATTTTGACAATTGTATGCTGATTAATCTATTATTTAAAAATAATACGAATTTTCGTTTCGTTTAAAGTAAATTAATAGGCAAGTATTTTCAATTTTTGTTATTTTTAATTGTTATGAAATATGCTTTTCACCGTAGAAATTGACATTAACATTTATTNAGTATTTTCAATTTTTGTTATTTTTAATTGTTATGAAATATGCTTTTCACCGTAGAAATTGACATTAACATTTATTCTTAAATGCAATAATTTTTGATAAAATCTCGAATTTGATCGAAAATGTAAAATTATTTACTTATATCAATGTCAGTTCCTATACTTATACTTATGTATGTGTATATACATATATATATATAATTCTTTTCTGAATCTTTATAGAAAAGAACGAAAGCAGATTTTACTGTATAAAGAAAATATTTTCGATAATTTATTTTACATGCACACAAGTTTTCTTGTTTTTAATTTTTTTCTAGTAGTTGGTAGTATGAAGAAACTTTAAAAAGTGTATATTTATTCATTTCTTATTACAAACCAACAGCTCTATTGACGTGACAACGTCTTAAATTAGGTTGCGGCTGGGAGTCACTTATGAAAAAGTGTAACGCTCGGTAACGTTACGATGAGTCACCGAACGAGAGAGAGGCCCGCCGAATGCCTTGCGTCTCTCTCCCACTCAACTATGATCGGTCTGCCGCGCGCGCAGCACTACGTTGTCACGTAAAATCTTCGCCCGTAAAACCGACTTTACAGGCAACCATTCATTTCTTATTACAAACCAACAGCTCTATTTTAAGTCTATTCAAAAACGTTAATAAATATTTAAATATTCTGTTAATATTTTAATTTTTCATTGTTATAAAATTATTTATTATATTTTTCCTTCATATTTTATGAATTTTAATTAAAAAGTAATTCTTGAGTTAAAATTTTTTGTTTTCAAATAAAAATTGCAAAATTAATGTATTTATTTATTCTGCAAATTTTATAAAACACTTACAAATTGATATTACCGAGGGCTCTTATTTCCCTTATTGTGAGACACATATTCGCTATGCAGTTCTACATAAGGGATCATTTCACTCAGTCTGTCGCTGTAATTCCGACTGATCCTGCACTGTTATAATGTTTAAGAAATACTGGGGGGAATTGGTTTTAAAAATTATTCCACATTATAACTTTTCAGTATTTTAGTGGCATTTTGGAAAGAAGCCTTGTCGAACGTCTGGAATGAATCTAAAAATTTTCCTGTCACAAATCCCTAAACGAAAATTAGTGATTCTTACTCTTATCATAATAATTTAAACTATTTTCAATTCATTAAAGTAACTATATATAATCTTTTAAGTATGTTTTGAGCGAAGTCCATGGGGAACATCTTTTTCGACAAAAATCACCACTAATAAGAAAAGTTATAAACAATTACGAAAAGCGTAAATGTGTTTATTATTTACAAAATATCTCCTCTTCCAGAATGATTCGAAATGTAAAATAGTGCACGAAAATGTCTTCCACTAATTGCGAATGTACTTAAGATTATCGAAAATTTTCAGTACATATTATTGTACGGAAAGTAGGTAGCTTCATACTGTTTCAGATTTTCCTGTCAAAAAAATTACTAACGAGTACACTGATTTTCTGCAAATACCTGTATTGATAAACTGCTTCATTGGGAAAATAAATTAGTGCTTAAAAATAATAAAGAATATGGGATTTTTGCTTAATGTTACAAGTTCCGTTTACGTATGAAATTTGCTTACAGTTTACAATAAGAAACATGATATAGTGAACGGTCGACTACTAGAGTACGATCTGATCTGAGTGAGACTTAGGTTTCTTACAGTATAAAGTAGATTGTGCTATACTGAGCCACTGTGAATAACTACAGGGTTATACGGTCACGTGTATTATGCATGTCATGGAGTTCAATTTTTATTTGTACATTAGGCTGCACAACAAGTATCTGGTTTTGGGCATATGGCAAGTATAGTTTTTCGAAATGTAGTTCAAAGCATATTGGTCATGAAATAAGTGTAGCAATTTTTCTGTAGACGTAAATAGAACCTAACAAAATTGTTCTACTTATATTTCACTTCACTACTTTTTTATTTCACTTGCCTAGATGTTTATGTTTGTATATATCATTAGTATTTAGAATTAAGGTTTAGTTTTAATTTATAATTTTACCAAGTTTCTTTCTCTTGATTCCTGAATTTTTTTTTCGGAACTGTTTTTTCTTTATAAAGTAACTATTTAAAATTAATATTTCTGAAAAATTGCTTGACTTTTAGTTTAATAATATTTCGTTTTGGTGTACATTATTGGTTTCTAAAAAGTATATGTATTCCTTGACTTCTATTTATTTCAGCAGCTGCTCAGAAGATATCGTCCCGATCAGGATACGTTTAACTTCTTCAACAGGGTATAGTAGGAGTAAGCTCCTTGCATAAGCTGCAAAAAAAAGACATACATGTATTATTGCACTGTAATATTCAATCAGATGACATTTTGATTGCAATTTAAAATATGTGACTATAGGTATTTATCCAATCCAAAATAAAATATAGTAGTGGCATACTTTTGGAAAACTCGTGACGTCACTTGGAAAACGCTAAAGGTGGAAATTTAGTGCAACGAAACGCTACAAGAAACTAATTATAAAAGATGTTTTCAACGATTGTACGGTTTGCAATGAAAACCTCTTCCCAATGCATTTGATGCAAAATATATATATTCGACAATCCAATATATACTAACGTGTGTGAAAAATGCAACACTAAGGATACGCGTGATTGAAATGAACTTTGTACCACAGATCAGGGACATGATAATACACAATTGATTAGGATTACAGAGCTATACATGATCTATGTCCTTGAGAATTTAGTATGGTGTGAAGCCCCCACGTGCTGCAATCAGAGTTCCTAAACGTCGTGGCATGGAATCAAAGAAGACCTGGATATGTTCCTGGGGAATCTCCATCCACGCGGTTTGTATGCGAGTCCACAAAGTATCAACTGTGGTTACTGGAGGACCGTGACGAACAAGTCGCTGATTAACCATATACTAGACATGTTCTATGGGCGACATATCAGGAGAACGTGCAGGCCAGGGAAGCAGTGGTACTCGTCGTTCATTGCAGAAGACTTGCACATTCCTCGTCACATGTGGCGGGCATTGTCCTTTTGAAATATGGCATGTGGGGTCGTCTGAAGGAGGGGCAGTACCTCGGGCTCTAAAACCTCCCGTATGTAGCGGTTACTGTTCAGATTGCCTTCAATACTTAGGAGTCAATATCGCATGTTGTATCCAATGGCACCCCAAACCATCACACTTGGAGTTTGTCCACTATGCCGCACCACAATGCAGGCGGCCAGATTGCAGTCACCACGGTAGCGTCTAACACGTTTGCGGCCATCACTGTAGGACATTTTGCCACTCAGCACGTCGGCGACGGCGTTCACGTGCCCATTGCAGTCTGAGGCGTTTGTGGTTTCCGAACAATGGAAGCCGACGCAATGACATGCGTGCCACCAGTCCAACCCGCAGCAGACGGCGTCGAACCGTCGACGCAGACAGGTCCACACTCGTTGCAGTGCTCCAGTGTCGAGCCAACACTGTGGACAAGACTTTACGGTCCGTTACGGTCATGCGGACAAGATGGCGGTTATTCTGTACTGTGGTCACATTACGAGGTCCAGTACCCGCTCGTCGCTGCGTACGACCCTCTTCTATCCACTGGTTCCACACACGCATCACTGTCGTAGCAGCATGCCCTGTACGAGCCGAAACGTCACGGTATGACGAACCGTTTCCCGGAGACCAATAATTCTGCCTTGTTAGAACTCACTCACATGCTGATATGGCTCCCTTTGACGCCGACGAGGCATACTGGCACTTGCTTTCTCTTCGTTCGACAGCTCTTCACTGACCGAGCTTGGTGTAACACTGTCCTTTCCGATCACCCAAGAGAGGGTACTGTTGGGCCTACGTGTATGCCTTCTCTCTGCAATCGTAATCACTTATTGCTCGTACACTGTTCTACACATCCTCTGAGTTTGGATTCATTCGGGCCATTATTTCTGGGTGTTGCAATTTTCACATACAATAGTGTAAGTGAGCTTCGCCATTTCTCACCTGTCGGAAAACTCCATTGCAGGATTTTAATACGATATAATGAAGGCCAAGTATGGATACAACGTAAATATCTCAAACATGAATATCGAAATTTTCATCTTTCATCACCAGTGCAGAATTTTACCAGGGCACTGCACTTTTAAAATAGTTTGATTCTAGCTCGTTCACTGAGGATAATCAGTATTACCTCTCGATAATTATATAATATCACTGGAAAATTTAATGCGAACGCCTTGAAAATATATCAGATTATCAATAAAGTTGGTTAGTGTGGAGAGAAATTATTTCCATATTTTAACGTTACATTTCAAGTGTTAGGTAAGTACTGAACTTATTTCCTTTGCTTTGTGTTTTTTTTAATTCTCATATGTGAAAGAATAAAAAAATGAAGGGATAGTAATTTTTATAATGTTTTCACAGTTTCACTTTTTGAGTGAAGTATGAATAAAGTGATCAGGCCCATGGCGATGTTAATTTTATACATGATGTAAGAATACACAAGGTGCATACTAATGTACCTTAAGACTACATGAGCCATGCATATCGGTGTGTGCAAATGTTTTTGTTTCATAGTTACTGTTATTTATATTTTTTCCTTGAAGTAAACAATACATGGTGTATGTTTAACTGTGGANGTTTTTGTTTCATAGTTACTGTTATTTATATTTTTTCCTTGAAGTAAACAATACATGGTGTATGTTTAACTGTGGATTTTAACAAGATAGTGCTACGTGTGTGTGCTGAACGAACTTACTCCAGCGAAAGTCTGAAGCGAGAGGACGCCGAACAAGCCAGTTCTCATGACGACAGGCTTCTGGGCTCGAGCCATGATGAGCGTCAGTGTCATCTTGGAATCCCCGCTGAAAGAGAACCAGTTGCAGGAGTACGCCGTCTGGCTGACCTTCGTGCTCTGCAACCACAANTCTTGGAATCCCCGCTGAAAGAGAACCAGTTGCAGGAGTACGCCGTCTGGCTGACCTTCGTGCTCTGCAACCACAACAACACTCATGGCGGCACACTTTCTGCAATTCAAGAATGACCCTTCCACCGGGAAGTGAAGAATGTACTTTCGCTTCCTGGGGCTCCGTTCTAATTCATTTTTCCTGTTCTCGGAAGCCGATTTACGCTGTTGAAACAATAATAAGGGTGTAAGTTGCCACTGCACATAAAATGGGGTGTGGGGAGTGCACCCAGGGCAAGGCAACACCCTCTGAGTGACGGTCTTTCCAGCTAGGACCCATAGGTGACCGTCATCCCCGGGCATGACAGAAATGAAACCCTAGAATGGAGCGGCGCTGGAATGCAAGGACGGGGGAAGCGGGAGTGCCCCGAGAGGGCCCGCCGGCAAGCGGCATCGTCCAGCACGATTCCCACATGCGAGGATCCGGGAGTGAACCCGCCGGGGATCGAGCCCGGATCGCCGTGGTGGGAGGCGAGTGGCCTGGACACTGCGCCACCGCTGTCCCCCACCACTGCACAAATTGTAGTTGTCACTTACCTGCAGTCTATTTGCGCTTTCTTCAAACTTTCTGAATCAAACCTTTGAAAAATCACCGTATGTCTGAGGCGTACCGTTTATTCCTTAATATGTTGTTTATAAGTAACTTTTTATACTTCTGTTAAAATAAAATAAAATTTTTTTTTTGATTAAACTGAACTTTTACGTAATTTGTATTTTATCTATAAATTATAAAAGTTCATTTATTTTAAGNATTTTTTTTTGATTAAACTGAACTTTTACGTAATTTGTATTTTATCTATAAATTATAAAAGTTCATTTATTTTAAGTATGAATTAAAACAGTGGGAAAAAAAGGTATGTTGGTAATGCCCGGTAAGAAATAGTTCTTATGTAAATTATTATTACTCTGAGTGCGCACGAATAATGAGAGCGGTCCCTCAGCGTAATTTTCTAGAATTGGTTAAGCTTTGTTTGCATGAGGCGGATGAATAGCTTGAAAGTAGAACTTTAGCAGGGTTTCAGAAAAGTTGGCAGTAACCGTCAATCGACTAAATCAGAGTATCGAAAGATGCGCTACATCCGACTAGCGAGGCTCACGTAATTAGAACCCTTTTTAAGCGAAAAACAAATGAGAATCACGCCCCTGGTTCCTTTGTAACGGATATTATACTAAAACGTTTTAATTTCAATTTCTAACACTCCAATTTTTTTTTTNCGCCCCTGGTTCCTTTGTAACGGATATTATACTAAAACGTTTTAATTTCAATTTCTAACACTCCAATTTTTTTTTTTCCGGTATGCTAATAAAACTATACGTCTGTAACCTAATTTCAGTTTTCATGATCTTGCCAAAAGCTNCGCCCCTGGTTCCTTTGTAACGGATATTATACTAAAACGTTTTAATTTCAATTTCTAACACTCCAATTTTTTTTTTCCGGTATGCTAATAAAACTATACGTCTGTAACCTAATTTCAGTTTTCATGATCTTGCCAAAAGCTGNTTTTTTTTTTCCGGTATGCTAATAAAACTATACGTCTGTAACCTAATTTCAGTTTTCATGATCTTGCCAAAAGCTGGTAGGTATCCTCTTTCAGTTGTCTCCACTGCCATGTTGCGAGGAGG
Source organism: Clitarchus hookeri (assembly GCA_002778355.1). Classification (NCBI taxonomy): domain Eukaryota; kingdom Metazoa; phylum Arthropoda; class Insecta; order Phasmatodea; family Phasmatidae; genus Clitarchus; species Clitarchus hookeri. The sequence goes on along the minus strand of NQII01007880.1, from coordinate 39,590 downwards.
CAAAACTACTGACTGATCACGATCAAATTTCGGCACTACTCAGTTTTGAATAAAGATTACCAGAACGCTATAATTTGAAGTTCCAGTCGTCTTGAACTCTCGTGTACAAACCGCGCTACACGAAACCAGATAATTGGTAACAACTATTAATTTTATGAATTTTATTCCATCTATCGTTCGATTTTGGCGTTCTTAGGATTTCTAAATTTACCATGAGACTGTTTTTGATTACAATATTCGTACAGCTTTATTGAAATTACTTGCGTTTTAACTAAACTACGCATAACTTTTAATTTTATGTGTTGGCAGTGCGTGCTTAAATGAGAGTACATGTGCATAAAATTTAATCTAAGGGTAACACAATTTCTTTGCAAACGAGATGAATTTGAATCCCATGTTTTCTAAGGTACAAATGAAAGTACATATAAACGATAATATTTTACATATTAGTACATACCAACATGAAGGTATGCTTAATTATGTGAGCTTTAGGTGTATTTTAATCCACTTCGACTTCCATGTTACAAATTATGTTTATGCATTAAGTAGCCACTGGAATTTTCAAAGATTTTGGGTGCAGTGTTGGGCATATTGACGCGTGCCATATTCAACATAGAAACTCAGCTGTCCCAACACACGCCATACCCTACCCCCCTCCCTCTGCAGGGGGTGGGGGGTACACAGGATACGTGCCAGCAATTAACGCAAACGGCGTGGACAAGCAGGCCTCAGAGGACGGCTTGGCAGTTTACAGGTGTCAAGGTTGAGGCGCGGGTCCCATCCANCCCCCCACTTCTAGCAAACCGCGTGGCAATTTGGACACATGCCGCGAAAAGAGCTGACAGAGTTTGTCAGTATCACCACAGGTCACCCTCCTCCCCTTCCCCCAACAAGGGAAGACACGGGTAAGGTTATAAGGGGGTATTAAATAGTTTAAAAGCCAATTTGTGAGACAAGGGTGGATCAGTTGCGTAAGGTCAGTCGGCCCAGTCAGTTAGAATCGTGCGCCGAGAGAGGAAGTCAGTCAGTCAGCCGAGAGGCCGGGGGGTCGGACCCCGGCAGAGTCAGTCAGTTGCGTCAGTCGCATCAGTTGAAGTGAGTCACATTGATCAGTTGAATCAATCCATTCGGAAAGCAGTTCAGGTCAGTTCAGTTCAGTCAGTAGTATCACGTCGGGCAGTTAGCAGTTGAATCGCGCGCCAAGAGAGGAAGTCAGTGCAGCAGTTAACCGAGGCTGGGAGATCGAACCTCGGCCGAATCAGTTGGAGCAGTCAGTCAGATACATGAGTATCGGGACAGTTAACCAGTTTCTCCACGCACCGAGAGTCAGAGCGTAGCGACAGTAGACCGGTAATTTCCCGTGCCGCGGGGCGCCGGGCGAGAGTCAGTTCGCAGAGACAGTCAGTCAGTGATACCCCGTCACCGGAAAGCGACGAGCGGCACATGGCATCAGGCATCGGGAGTCAGATCGTGGAATCAGTCGAGTCAGTTACAACCCCGTGCTGGAAGGCAGAGTCGAGTGGTGAGCTTCAACGAGGAGCGCCATTTCGAGAGGGAGTAGTCCAGTGCAGCCCGGCGCCGAGAAGGTGGCAGCCCGGCACCGAGAAGGCGGAAGCCAGGTGTGGGCCTGCCAAGGGTTCTTTGCCGGGACGAGGGAGACAGTCAGTCGAAGCCGAAGGAGGAAGCCAGCTGAGTGCAGCACGCCGACAGCCAGTCCGAGGGCCTGTAAAAGGGTCACCCAACTCGCCATACCTCAAACTACCGCCGGAACAACAACCCAGCAACAAATACAGATAAGTACCAACGTCGCTACTCAGGGACGTGTCCTGTCACCTAGTGTCCCCCAAGCCATCGGAAACATAACCAGAACACTGCAATCAGCCCTTCAGGCCCAGAACTCGCAGGATCAGTAATGTATGAGCAGATTTCCGGAAAAGTAGTTGCATTGCCGGGAATGTGTGTATGAATTCCCCGTCAAATAAACCTGTAAAACCAAGATGTGGTGGAGTTATTATTGTGCACCCTATTAAACATTCAAGGCACCTTATAGTCTGTGCCTGGTAGCATTAACTGAGATCCTATGGACCACCCTGTATCTCACAGGTGGGGAGTAGAGTCAATATAAACAAAGCACATTACCTGGTGCGTGATCTCAGACGAGAAGTAGCTGAGTAGGAAAAGGCGGGAGAGCACGGTCATCAACTGGGTGAAGCCGGCCACCAGTTGGGACATGTCTTCAGCCTGCAAGAAGCCATAATACGCATGCGTTAGGAGGCGTTGTGAGAACCACACATTTTTCAAATTATATTAATTTTATGTTGTATTAATTAACTACACTATGTTGCCGGCAGCAGGCAAGGTAACTGAATGATTCAGTATTAAGTTATGCTGGAGTTACATATCCCCAACGAGTATAATGTGACGCGACAGAAACGGCATTTACACGACAAAACATTTTCACTTCATCTGCTTGAGTTTACAGTACGACAGTTCACATGGAGGTTAGGAATTTTCGGCACCATTTACAAGACGCTTATAGAATAAACTAGTTTTAAAGTCGGCGGACAGAAGGGAATTTTTTTTTTTTTTAAACAATGGTACTGGCAAAGAGTGCAGATATTACGTTGAATCACTACAACGCACAATAATGTTAATTGTATGAGTGTAATCAGGTAAGTGGGAAATATTTTTCTCTTGTAGGAAAAACTTTTCCATTGTAGGGTAACGTAGTCAATCTTTTTCGTTTTACAAGGTAGTACACACTTTTTCAGCGCTGCACGACACGACAAAACCAGAAATTGTTTCTAATCCAAAACTGCTGGTCGTGTGACAGTCGTGTGACATGGGTAGAATTAACCTTACCCGAAGTAAGGTTATTTCAACTGTGTTCGGAACAAAACGTGATTTCTTATGGAAGAGTTTGGCACAGGGAAAAATTTTGCCGCTAGGTGTTCCAAAACTTAACTTTTAATTAAAATTTTACGCTATGTGAATTATTAAAGAAAAATGTTTTACTTAGTTGCGAAGTTATTTTATATTTTATTCGTGATTATTAAAATCATCCTATTTTTTTAACGTAGAAAATAGAGAAAATCTGGTTCCCTGCCTGCACTATCACTTATATTGTGGCAAAAATTGTCCCTTTGCCGAACTTTTAACATTGATCTTCCCATCCTGTAGTAGAAGTAACCTTACCTGAAGTCACTCCACGGAGTGATCGGGGTGCTCCTGACAATTACTGTGGTACCTATAATCCACCTAGGTGTTGGAGATTACGTGGAAGGAGTCCGTGAAATACTTACCTAATTGATACACTCTGATTGACCTGTATTGATCTGAGTCTGTATAATTTCCGTCAGAATTACGATTTATTTATTTAACCGAAAACTGCAACAGGGTATTGAGTATGGTGAATTACCTGAACTGTGTACTGTAATATATTATGTAATTGTATGTTATGAAAGATGTAACTGTACATATATTTTGTAGAGTTGGACGCCTTGAGTAAAGAACACGACAAATACCATATCTGCACTGGCACTACCGAATGACTACTCAATTAATAATTAAAAGAGGAGCGCTGCATAATAATCAGAAACAGAGCAATTCTGTGTATTGTCTTCGCAGTGGTAGCAGTTGCAAAACTTAACTGTAGTTTCCAGTACTCCACCGTGCTCTTGAAAAAAGTTGTCCCGATGCCCTTGGGGCTAACACTGTTTTACACATTTTGACGACTGACCACATAAGTTTGGATTAATAAATCAACACAGGATGTTGTGTAATCGCCAATACCCCAGTACGAGTTAAAAATACTTTATCAGAGAAAAATTTGCAGGCACTGACATTTAAATTTAAGGACTGCAGCTGACGGATAATCTACCAAAACTACAAAAAGTGTACTACTAAAAATTTGGGGCTATGCTGAAAATGACTCATGCTGCTTGTTAAATCCATTCCCAACAATCGTACTTTGCAACGTGCTATACAGACATGTACAGAAATAAGCAGTATTATTTCAAAATATTGTTTATGATGGGAGTTTTATAATGAAGAAACTGGAGTTGGTGCCCAATTATTCGTTGTACTCTCATGCTCTCAGTCAAGAGCATACACGATTTGTGAAGCGGATGAGTGATTATTTCTCTAGTTAACTTCTTGAAACATTAATGTTCATGTCTAGCTCTTAAGCCTGCTTACCCGAGTGTTTGTCCTAGACTAGGTTCACTAACACAAAGAAATCTTGCAGCATTGAAACACTGTACATTTTGGTTCATAAAGATTTGTTTTATTTTCTTTATATGCCAGGATGGGACAAGTGACGAGAGTTAGATATTGTCCAAAGAACAATTCTTTATTGCTGGCGGATGTTCACATAGTGAAAGTTGATTATTCATTGTGACGGTGTACCTGGAAACACCGCACAAAATTTCACCTTCTGCATTGCTTAATTACGGATCCGGTGAGGGGTATCCGCTGGGTTATTCAACATGCCTATCTATGCTCCCGTTCGACGCCCGACGGTGCAGGACGGCAGGTCGAGGCCTAGCTTCCGCTCCGGGATCAGTTGGTCGACTGCACGATGACGAGGGTCCCCTCTCAACATCCTCCACATATCCACCACTACACTTGGGCCTGCGTTGCCTAGAGATGGTGCGGGACGGCAGGTCTAGGAGTAGCTTCTGCGCCGGGATCAGTTGGTCGACTGCACGATGACGAGGGTCCCCTCTCAACATCCTCCACATATCCACCACTACACTTGGGCCTGCGTTGCCTAGAGATGGTGCGGGACGGCAGGTCTAGGAGTAGCTTCTGCGCCGGGATCAGTTGGTCGACTGCACGATGACGAGGGTCCCCTCTCAACATCCTCCACGTCTCCACCACTACTCCTGGGCCTGTGTTGCCTAGAGATGGTGCGGGACGGCAGGTCTAGGAGTAGCTTCTGCGCCGGGATCAGTTGGTCGACTGAACGATGACGAGGGTCCCCTCTCAACATCCTCCACATATCCACCACTAAACTTGGGCCTGCGTTGCCTAGAGACGGTGCAGAATGGCAGGTCTAGGAGTAGCTTCCGCGCCAGGATCAGTTGGTCGACTGCACGATGACGAGGGCCCCCTCTCAACATCCTCCACATATCCACCACTACAATTGGGCCTGCGTTGCCTAGAGACGGTGCGGGACGGCAGGTCTAGACCTAGCTTCCACGCCGGGATCAGTTGGTCGACTGCACGATGACGAGGGCCCCCTCTCAACATCCTCCACATATCCACCACTACAATTGGGCCTGCATTGCCTAGAGATGGTGCGGGACGGCAGGTCTAGACCTAGCTTCCACGCCGGGATCAGTTGGTCAACTGCACGATGACGAGGGATCCCCTCAACATCCTCCACGTCTCCACCACTACACTTGGGCCTGCGTTGCCTAGAGACGGTGTGAGATGGCAGTTCGAGGCCTAGCTTCCACGCCGGGATCAGTTGGTCGACTGCACGATGACGAGAGCCCCCCTCAACATCCTCCACATATCCACCACTACACTTGGGCCTGCGTTGCCTAGAGATGGTGCGACGCCTCTCCTACATCATCGGGCGTGAGTGCGCCGCCAAGACGGTCATCACTACCCTTTTGGAGTTTCTTCAACACCTGATATCACGAACTGTGGAGGGGCCGGCTAGCCTACATATACCCTGGCCTGAAGACTGCTCGAGAAAGAACAATGGTGTGGGCTTCATAGAGGGAACACTTGATAAGATTAATATTTTTAATGGGCATTCATTCTATTTGGGCATTTACTGTGTAATTTTGTTTACGCCATACCTCTGTTATTTGCATACGCACGTCTATACCAGTTTTTTTTGCTATCCAGTGTAATTAGTAGTGTGAAATAACTTTATCAATCCAACACATGTATACGCGATGGCAATCGTCCGGGTTGAATGAGAAATAAAATACATTTGTTGCCAAAATTGTGGTCAATATGAGGGAATTATGAGCCATGAACATTGTGTGGAATCTAAAATGGCGATCTACGTTAGGTAATAATGGCATGGGAGAATGTTTTGAATTTTCAATATGGCGGCATTTATTTTATCCTCTTCCTGGCATCCTGCACTGGAAAGTTGTTATATACATCTACTATATTGCATTACTCACTACAGCTATTCTATATCCAACGAGGCAAACATTCGCCGATGACATCGCGTAGTGAGCAAACAGGAGAGGGCTGAGAAGATCAGCCAGGGTCTGCACATCCCTGGAACAATGAAAATCATGCTTATCCCCAACACATTTAACATCCACTTGGAACTAACTCAAGGGAGTGGCTCATTCTGGTAACGAATATTTCACTAATGTTAGTAATTGGGGCATTACTTGTCATAATGCTGGTAGCAACAATGTAAGTATACTCATTGGGTATGTGGAATTGAAATGTTAAAAAAGTCAACATTTGTACAGCATATCCTCAGTGGCCTTTATTGTTGAGGCGGCACGGTCATGTGGCAAGAGCCTGTCTTAGTGAGTGTTACCTTTCGTGGCAAATCCCACGTTTTGAACATCCAGTCGCATTTAAGTGGGTCTGAGATCACTAGTATCAGTAGATTCTGTGTCACATCAGAAACTTTTATTATCCACAGCCGCGTAACATACAACCCACGACGATGTGACAAACTGGCATTTACCTTGAATAACTATAGTTACTTAAATGTAAACTTACGAAAGGACACGCTGGTGGAGCTCCACGAGGTTAATCAGGGTCGTCTCCCAGGCAGCTGTGTCTTTCACGAGAAGGTCCATCGCTAGGTCGTGTGATAAGCGCGCTGTGTGCCTCTTCGCACTCATGTTTGGCCTTCTCGATGAAGTTGCTCCCGGGTGGCCGTCTTCTGGGGGCCGATCCTCACATGTAGCTTCACCACCGACGTCCCTGAGCAACATGTTCACGACCTCGAGTTGGTTGGCAGCGTACTTCACGACTGCGAAGCTGAACGCGTCCAGAGACACCATGGTGGGCACATAAACCAAGATGATGACGAAATGAGACGCATAGTCCAGATCTTGCCTGCCAAACAACGGCCACATCTCGAGTGATATATCCACAGGGAGGTTCTCTGCGTCCGACTCCACGAAGAGCGAACCTACAACAGGTTTGAGAAGGTATGCTATGGCTGTGACCACTACTGCTAGTAGATAGCAAGTTACCGCATTTCTTTCCGTGGTGACAATTCTTCTCACGAAGAGGATTTTGTCTTGGTCGACGTCCGACCCTTCACAAGAGAACGTCGACTGCATCCCAACCACAACCTTATTGAAGCTGTCTTTGTTGCAGATGATGGAGATCGCGGTGATAATAGTTGGAAAAACTGTGAGAAGGTTAGCAGCATTCTCGATGAAACTGTGCGCGTCCTTTTCTTTGCTGAAGAGGGTGCCTGCAAACAACCCCGCCATCAAGACAGCATTGCAAAAAGTGAACAAAGTGTAGGCCCAGTAAACTGTGTCACCGGTGCGTGGCCATAATCCCACGTAACGTAGGAACTTGAGGCTCACAGCCATGCACTGACTGGGAATAACCTGTCTGGATGGCGATTCCTGTCTCTCAGCCATGACAATGCTGTTATGTTAGTTTCGCCTCTACGTCTTAGTGCCGCTGATTACTCTTGACCATCACATTTGAGGCGATTTGAAATACAACTTTCGCCGAATAGTAACGAAAGTATTAAGCGATCTCCTGGGAAGCTTGGTTATTTAGAAGTGAAATGTTCATGTGAACTTTCGATACGATTATGTGTCAAAATATTCCTCTCCACCAAAGACACGTACAAACTTATGCAACAAACCCGAAATTATTTGAAGTTTCCTAACTGCTACGCCCACCATGAGAAATAAATAATTCAGACGTAGTTTCGTGTCGTAGCAAGTTCTAGCTAGATCCGAGGTAAAATATGCATTATTCACTACTCGATGGAAGAAACACAATGTCGAACCATATATAGGTTATTCACTGCCCCCCTTTTATTTCCCCGAAACCTTGCTCAGTAACTTGATACATCACGAGAATTGTTACCCTCAAAACTTTTATTTTGTTCCTTCTGTTATATTCAGTTTACGCCAAACCCTGCAGTGGCACAAACTGCCGGTGAGAAAAACACTGCTTCTTAAACATGTAAATGTTTTGGTGCAGCATAAATTCTACTAATTATAGAAACTCTGAGAAGGTGGATGGATAAAATAAACAAAAATAGCTTGTTTACGGTACCTACAATGTAGAGAATCCCACCAAATGCACTCAATTTTGCAGATATTTGTAGCAGTTACAGAAATATACTCTTTTTGCAAAAAATGACTAGCACTTTATTTTAAATGTATATTTCTGCATGTTTTAAATGAACATTTCTATTGTCGAAAAACCGAGGAACCTCAATCGCCGATTGAGAAAAATAATAGTGGCAAAAGAGATAATGAAATACCAAACAACATGAATATGAAAGACAAATAAAAATAAAATAAAATATAGACACAAATATTCATGGAAGATTCGAAACACAGTGATCCGTAGGCAGCTACCACAGACTTGCCATGTTTGGCAAACCACGTCAGCCAATCAGAAGAAAGCCAACCTGAGATTGGCCGACGAGCCCAACAAATCAGAAAGCAGTCTACTAGAGACCAGGACATACAATACCAGAATATTCTACCATTTTCGTTGCGTTGTGAAAAAAAAAAAAATTATATATATTCTGATTTACTTACGTCTATGACAATGAAGCAAAATATTTTTTTCAAACACAAGTAAAATAAGCTATAAGAATCTAAAATGTATTAATTTATTCGTGGGGGCCGCAGTGGCTGAGCGGTTACCACGCTCGCCCCCCAAAAAGGCGAATCGTGCCGGGTCACTCCCGAATTTTCGCAAGTGGGAATCGTGCTGGACGATGCCGCTGGTCGGCGGGTTTTCTCGGGGATCTCATCTCGCTTTATCTTACCCATCCCGTGGAACGCAGTGAGAAACCACCGCAGTATCATCCTTCCTACTTGCCTTGGTCGCGACGCAGTCCCCATTCCCGCGTTGCTAACCTACACACACATACACACACATTTTTCCATACAAATCGCAAAATTGTACAAAATAAATACCTTAAACTACAGCAAATAGTTGTTCACGTTATTAGAAAGCATGAAGAATATTTCTTGGAAATGTATTATGACGTTCGCCTGTATTTTCTATTTTAAATTTGGCACAAAATTTTAAGCCAGATAGCTAGATGTTAAATCCGTACGGCACGCGCAAAGTAGTTGCCGGATTTAAAAATTTTAAAAGATGTCATCCCTGTGACTTCAGTACACACTTTAGCTGAAACCAAAGTTTGTTTTAAACTAACTTTTTAAAATTTGCACTGCGTTTGGAAAGTTCCATTTGCCGTTAAAAACGTTTTCAATCGCAGTTAGCAGCTGTACATCAAGGGTTGGCATCATAACAGGCTGTAACACTACCTACAGAGCTTCGCAAGTTGAATAAACAATCCGTAAAACTGAGCTTTCCGCCATGCGATGGGGAAATACCAGTGATACAGTAGAAACGAGTTCCTGGTTGCCAACATTCCGCAAAGAAAACGTGTTTTAGTTCACCATTGGACAAACATATATAGTTATTAACAAGAAGTTATCGATATAACTAATGAGCCGACTTTCCTCTACAACTATGGAAATAATTTTGATGTCGTTCTTATAAGCTTAGAGGGTTAGTAGGCCTTGATGTGTTTTAAGATAACAATACAGATGGAACGAGAAAAATGCGTAACGCTAATGAGACAATTACAAATACACACCGAGCCTTACACTGAACTCTAACCCAGAAACCATCGTTTCGTAAGCTTGACGCGAATCGCTCATACTTAGATTAGTCACGACGCTAGATACCCGCGCAGGGGAGAAACCTGAGGTAATGACCCTAGGATTCCCCGAAGACGCCACACCCACCACCTCTCACCCCGAGGACAGTAACGAGCAAAGGAACCCCCCCGAGCCGGGGAAGCACAGCACGCGCCCACCCCCCTTCCCCATCTCCCCCGCAGAATTAGGGAAACCACCGGGCTTCAGGGGAAGTACCACGAGAAAACTATATATAGGGAAGACAAAGCGAGTACCAGGCAGTGATGTACGAGTTATGATCGGGAGAGTGACGGGACGCGAGTGGAGGTGGAACCAGAGAGCGAGAGACTACACATCCCGGGATACGAGCCCGGACTTCCCGCCAGAAGCCGAAGAGATACACCAGGACACCAACCCGAGAGAGAGAGAGAGAGAGAGAGGACAACGCACCACAGCCAACACAGAGGTAAACACAGCAACCCGTCAAGAACCTTCCCCCCCAACACAAGCATTTCGCCAGAACGTCTGTAGAACGCGTTAGAATTAACCCAGCAGTTCAGACAGATAGGAAAAGGGGATAGGTCTCGTATGTGTAACAGTGACCTGTGTTTACCAAATAAACGTAAGTGTGCGTAAATTAAACCCGAGTACGACTTTGTGTTGACCCCGCATGCAGCCTGTAAGTCATAGGTGAGAGAAGTGTCGAGTCAAGCTTGTGTGCTGCTAACTGTATTACGGAGTTAGGATTCGGAACATTAGCCGGTTGTAATCAGTCAAATGTTTTTTTATGAAGAGTTTACTTACCTGGAAAATTTATATGGCTGTCATTTTGAAAACAAGTGTGCGAGTTACTTAGATAGTCTAAGTTTGCATTGCATGCCGTAGCACTATTTTATGCAGATTTTTGTGGGAATAGACTTTGGTTTCCGAGATATGGCTTGAAATTTTTATTTCTTTATTTGGCGATATCATACAATGCCTAAAAAAAGTGACTCTGTATAGGCATAAATGACGCGTTTAACGGGTACTGTCAGCATACAAAGTTTAGTTGAATCTATCAATAGATATGACAAACATATCTAAAGTACTTAAATTGTCGCTATTTTGAAAATAAGTGCATGGGACCTCTACATAATATAAGTTTAGAGTAAGATGGGGGGCAAAAATTCGCGTAGGGCAAAGATCCTATCTCGGAATATTTCGTAGAAATGAAAAGTATTGGCACCATTGATTCAGTGAATTAAAGTTTGGGCATTAGGATGGTTGATGTTATACGCGTCGCGGCAGTGTGTCACATCTAGCAAATATAATGAGGTAATAAGATATTTCATATAGTCTTATGTAATTTTATAACCATGCGAAATAGTAAGTGTCGTTGGTAACAATGACTGAATCGAATTTCGGTAACCAAGGACAAAAACAGCGTTCCTTGGTTGCAGCGCTGTGGTTGTAGTTGGAATTGCTCGCCACAGGTAGCAGCACTAGTCACGTAAAGCCAAGACTGCGCTCAGGGGCAAGCATCCGCAACTAATAGTGGGGTAAAAGTACGCGCTGCGTGTTATGTTATATGTGCGGACTTTGCGCCTCACAAGTGGATTTCGAACATACACATTTTTAAATGTTTAAAATCAGTAACGCGCTCAAATCCTCAGCTTATATAGTACTGAAATGTTTGCAGTAGAACTATAATATAATTTTTATATTACGGGACTTGACTGAAAACATTCTGACAATGTCGCGATGTGTTCTGACTCGGCCAATGTAAATTCTGGCATGTGCATGCGACGGATTCGTCGCTTACAGGAAAAGGCTCGAGTTGACAGTGATCACCCGGCGTTGCTTCTGCTGGATAACCATTCATCACATTTGTCGTTAAAAGCAATAAACTTCCGCTGTGACCGTAGCATACATTCACTGACTCTTCTCCCCCATAGTATCCACAAAATGCAACTACCTAACATCAGTTTTTTAAGGTATTTGAAAGCTTTCTATTCCAATGAATGCAACGAATGGTTAGTGACACATCCTGGAAGGAATATAACTCCCTACTAGTTTTGTGAATTTTTCGGGAAAGCTTATGCAAGATGTGCAACATTCAAGAAAGCACGAAAAGCATTTAGAGCATGCGGAATTTGGCCTATCGACCCTGGCGAGAGCACAGACGGAGACTTTCTTCCTTCTATTATCACAAACTTTGCATAAAATCATGAATGTTGTAATTAAAAATTTAGGAATGACGTAGCAGAATTTTCAAGAGAGGATGAAGAAAATGACCAAAGAGATACCACACCACATGTGACAAAAATGTAGTTATTCCCAGCTCAGTTTCTACTGTGACCCAGCCTAATTCCTTGGTTTCTGCTGTGATACGTGAAATATCAAGTGTCTTTGATGTAAACAAGCCAAGTCGATCAGGTATTATAACTCCGATTTCACCAGGAGAGATCATTCCATTCCCGAAGAGGTCTGAGCCAACGAAACGGGATAAAAGAGGCAAAAATTCCGAAATAATATCAGGTTCCCCATTCAAGAATAGACTGCATCAGAATGTAAAAAGGAGAAAATAACTCAGCTAAAGATGAGCGAACTAAGTAGCGACTTGGTTTAAAGAAAGATGAGGCGGACCAAGTGAAATCAACAAAGGATCGAATGCATTGGCAATGCTGTGAGGATATTGTTATGTGTCGCTGTTATGCACCGCGCGAGCGAGGAGTGTGTGGAGGAGAGAGTTGTATTATGATACTCCGGTGGTTTTTAAAAAGCCGGCGTGACGAAGACCAGCTGTGGCACGCCGCCTTTTGCGGCTCTCGCGCTCCTGACCTTCAGCAGATTTAATTTATGCGTTTATCTTACGAATGTTCTGGTTTAATGACCTAGTTTCTCTCAGTGTGACTCGGGGTGCGGCGAACCTTCCAGATCAACGCCAGCGATATTACTCTATTTTAAGCGCGGCGGATCTCCGAGCTGGAAGTATCTGCGATTGTGCGACCCTAAGCGATACACGGGCCAGAAAAGCAACTAGTGGCGGGGAGTAGCGACGGGAGTGACCAGCGGAAGTAAAATCTGTGACTGCGAGCATCGGTGCAGTGAAGAGTGCGACTGTGGCAGGTGAGACTATTGAACTGCTTGGATGCGTGAGTGTAAAATACATTTCAAATGATGGCAACAGACAGACTGAGCATGTGTTAACGATGCTTGTGAGTTAATTTACTATAACCTTACAGAAACATTGAGAAATAATTTCATTGGAGTTGAGATATACATTAAATATTGCGCTCACTGAGAAATAAAAAGAGTACTAGTGGAGATAGGTAATTTCATGTTGTATAGTTGTGTGAATAAATTAAAATCAAATGTAGTTATTTTATTTTTATTAATATATTCACACCTCACGGACACGAATACGACCATTTTCCGTCTTGTAACGCGAATTTTAAATTTATTATATAATCTAAAAACGTAAGTTAGAATTTTTTCTTAAATTAAATATCAATACTAACGTTATTTAATTTTTAGATTTTCAAGAAATAATTTTTAACAATTTGCATTAATCTTGTATCTGTAGATTTTATGACCTATATTTGTGATATTTCAAATATTTCTACAACTTCCAGAATGCTCAAAATTTACAAAACACAGATTTAAATAAAATTCACCTTATGCTGTTTCTAATATATAGTGTTCATCAATATTATTTCAGAAGGTATAGAATGCGGATATTTGCCCCATTCAATTCGGATATTTGCCCCTCCAGTGGCGCAAATACCTTTTTTTTACATTTCAACGCATATTTGCAATTTATGCAATAATGCAGTTTTCCCCACAATGCTGAAGCTAGCAAAAGTACATTAAGTACGAAAGTACACCTTTCCAACTAAAGTAGGCTAAAAAAAACTCTTAACGTTGATTGTTAACGACATATTAACTTATATTGGTTTATGTTACCACAATCGTAAATAATAATTGTTCTAATAAAATACTAGAAAACTGTATTGGCGTAGCAATTAAATTACTTAGAAATGTAATTTGAGCTCCACCAAGATTTGATGCAACTTTAAGGTTTCTGAAAATTCGTCGCGGCATGGAAATATTTTTTTGGCTATATATCGGATGTGCTGTAAATAACTCGATAGTAGCAGCAAATTACAGTTAACAATTATTATATGTACCTTCATGTAACTTTCACTACTTAAATAATGCAATGGCTTCGTGGATAGTCGCGCTAAATGACATATATGCCTGCCACCTAAATTAAGGATTAAATAATAAAACAATAACATTTTATAGACTAAAACCAAATGGAAAATAAATAACAATTTTTTTTTCTGTCTAAGGACAAACATGCAACATAGTTGGACCATAGTGCGGGATAACCACCAGAAAGGGCTAAATCTCCGCAAAACCAGAAGTGGCCAGGGAGCATCTCGAATGTAGCCGGGGGCCGCGGTAGTGTAGTGCATAGACTACTCGCTTCCTACCTAAGCAAACCGGGTTCGATTCCCGGCGGGGTCGCTCCCGGATTTTCGCATGTGGGAATCGTGCCGGGCGATGCCGCTAGTCAGAAGGTTTTCTCAGAGATGTTCCGTTGTTTCCCCCGCCCTTTAATTCCGTCACAGCTCCACGCTCACCTCGCCTCTGCGATAAAGAATTTAGGCGCAAACGTTTTCTCTCCTGCAAAGATTCCTGTCCCTCAAACAGAATCAGGAGGAGAAAATAATGGATCAGACGATGTTCGCGTCTCTAATGGTTCATATTCGCACTTAAATTCACCTTCTCGAGCGTCTACCTCGTCCACGAGTATTCTGGAGAAAAGGAAGGCGAGGGATCATCTAGTTATCAATGCAGCATCTGTACTTCCAGATTATCTGTCGGAAAGGGTGGATACAGTCTCGTTCGTTCAGCGGCCTGTTTCACAGAACGAACAGTATTCTATAATATAATTTTTCTATCAATAGCACAATCGTGAAAATCTTTCCATTGCGTGATCAAGTCGATGTAANAGTATTCTATAATATAATTTTTCTATCAATAGCACAATCGTGAAAATCTTTCCATTGCGTGATCAAGTCGATGTAACAGCTACATTATTTCAAATGGTTAGCAGCGTAGAAATGAGGATTGCAAGTGTCGCTTCTACGCCTTGCACTCACTCCCCGTTGGAGAAAACTGGCGATGGTGATGTGTCAGTTTCCCAAAACCAGCAACTCGGTTTCCCAAATGCATCAACTTGCCTACCAACTCGTAGTAAATCAGACTGCAAAACACTCAACCTCCCAAACGCATTTGCTAAAAATTGTTTTATCAACGAAACTAATAACAAAACCATTATTTGAATTGTAACAACTGCTGTATATAAATGTAGTGAGTGAAGAGATTTGTGCGGCTCTCAACAGTGAGGTCTTGAGAGCCGACGAGGGTGAAATAAGGTGAGTATGGAGCAGCGTCGGGATGAAGGTGCGGGGGAAACGGNCGAGGTCTTGAGAGCCGACGAGGGTGAAATAAGGTGAGTATGGAGCAGCGTCGGGATGAAGGTGCGGGGGAAACGGGATATCCCCGAGAAAACCCGCTGACCAGCGGCATCGTACTGCACGATTCCCACATGCGAAAATCCGGGAGTGACCCGGCTGGAGATTGAGCCCGGTTCGCCGTGGTGGGAGGCGAGCAGGCTAACCGCTCAGCCACCGCGGCCCCTGTATATAAATTTAGGCCCAAGTATAACAAGTACGTTGAATAAACACATACCTCAATAACAGTGTTAATCTTTCTTGAGAGCATATGAGATTCTCTAAATAATGTGTTTTGTGAAGTCAAATGTCTTCGCGGAGAGCCATAAATTTGTTGTGTCTCATATGGAAGTATGCGAAAAATTTAACGTTTCTATCTAATATTAAAAGCTACCGCTATAGTACTATACAACTGTCATCACGACTAATTTACAAAATGATGGAATGACTAATAACCAGGTCAAGAGATGGCACAGCAATGTGGTAGATTTGCGCGTCAACCCTAATCGATGTGACCCTCGGGGAAAAAACTTCCGATCTGCACGGTGTGTGTGCCGTTCATCCGAAGCAGAACAGTGTGTGTTTACCGACGTGGCTCCTTAACAGCCCTTAAGTAGTCCACCCGCTTGACACCTTAGCTCTACCAGCTGCCTACCCTGTAAGGCAGTCGAGAATTGCAGAGTGAATCCCGCGCTCTTTATTCTGAGAAGGGACTGATGAAGTACCTCATCACGTCAATATGCACCCCTCCTTCTCACATTTTATTTCATTCTCGTCATACGAGTCACCTTCCACAAACTAACGGCATGATAACTCCTTCATGGATTGCGGGGAGTTTCTTCAGTGTATACCGAGCTCGTCTGTGTCTCGCAAGTGATAGCCTTCCGTTCGAGTGAGTTTTGGTCACAATTTTGAAGAAAATAAAAAGCGTGCCAGGTCATAAAGCGTTGACTTGGCTCTCGCCAGTCACATTTTGATCGTCTGAGACGCGCTCATCAGACACTCAAACTTTTGGTTTGTAGTGCGCACAGGCCGTACACCTGGCAAGCACACAGTGCCTTCCCCTTATGATTCCCAGTCAAGTTACTATACGCTGTTCACAGTAAAGTCAGCACTTTTTAAATTAACATTTGAAAATTTTCACTATCCGTAACTACATATACAGGATGATTCTAAAATCATGGCACAAACACTGAGGGGTGGTAGAGCTCACTAAAACAAACAATTATCGTATAGGAATATATGGGCGGTTGTGACGCGTTGAGGCACAAACACAAACATAACACATGAAATGCAACACAGTGTTTTATTAATATTAATTATTAAAGGTTGTTCACGATAAAGTGAGCATTTTTGAAATCAACCTTAGAAAAATTCACTGCTCCTACCTGCGTATATATTTAATGAGCGCACTGAGTGACATGCGCCCATTAAAGTAAGTAACGATGGAAGGAAAATAGTTCCATATCTTAAAGTCGAATATAAAATGTTAGGTAACCATTTGTGATGACATAAATAATTACTTTTTCCGCTTACTGTTTTTTTTTNAAAGTCGAATATAAAATGTTAGGTAACCATTTGTGATGACATAAATAATTACTTTTTCCGCTTACTGTTTTTTTTTTAATGCATCGAAGTGTAAATTGAGCAGATTTGTAAAATATCTACTTCTCTAATAATTTCACAGTTTCANTTTTTTTTTAATGCATCGAAGTGTAAATTGAGCAGATTTGTAAAATATCTACTTCTCTAATAATTTCACAGTTTCACTCGACCGGCGCATGAATAAAGTGACGAGGCTCATAGCACCGTCCGTTTTACACAAGGCGGAAGAATACACAACGTGCACGCCAGTAGATCTTAAGCAGGGCTTTCGAAAGTGCTCAGTTTACCGTGAACAGCATATCATGAGTATAATAATTCATAGATAAATTATAAGTAAAAGTTTGATTTAACCAAAAATAAGAAACTTTCATGTTAGCAGAAGTATAAAACGCACGTGATACACGACATATATAAGAAACAACTAAACACGTCATACCTGATGTTATTTTNAACAACTAAACACGTCATACCTGATGTTATTTTTCAAAGGTTTGATTTAAGAAGTGCGAAAAAAACCGCGAACAGACTATAATTAATTTTTCACCTTCCGATATTACAGACTTTTTTTTTCTTTCTTCTGCCTCGATTTGAATAATTTCTTTTTTTTTTACTAAGACTTGTTTTAATGCATGCATTTACTCTCGCTATATTGGGCAGAAATATGAGAATAAGCAAAGATTAAAAAAAAAAAGTTCAGTTTTATCGCAAACAAACGATACGTGCATTTAAATCACGGCCGTTAACGAACTCGGTCGNTAAAAAAAAAAAGTTCAGTTTTATCGCAAACAAACGATACGTGCATTTAAATCACGGCCGTTAACGAACTCGGTCGTGCTGCAGAGAAATGCCGCAGGTTGTGCGCGCTGCCCTCCGGGCGCGCCAGGTACTAAACTGCCGGACGGGAAGGCAAGCTCATTTCCGGCAGGGAGCGCGGCTCGTCAGGGCAGGCGGCGGAAATTGCCCTGAAGTCAGCGGCGTCGCGCACCAGTTTCCGGAACGCCGCTGCAGCTCCGAGAGGCGACCGGGCGGCTGGCTACTGTACCTTGCACAGTGGAAGTTACGAGAGGCGACTGGGCCGCTACTGTACCTTGCACAGTGAACGTTAGTGGACTCGGCCGGCCCTCACGTGGGTTCGCCACTCTGCTGTTTTACTCCGAGGAAAAGGAACATTTGAAGTTTTTCATCGTCGGCTACGTTACCTCGCAGCTGTGGACGTTTTACACTTAATACTTGTACTTGTGGCTTAGTTGTTATGAAATGGGCTCCAATAAGGTTTCTGATTACGCTGTTGGTCATTTACCTAAACTTATTTTAAAGATCTCTCCTAAGTGTCCGTGGTTTTTTTTTTTAGGAACAGAAGTAAACATGCAATAATAATTCTGGTGCAGTTCCAAACATAACGAGAAATCAAAACAAATCTGCTGCCTCTCTAAACGATGGAAAATTGTGTGCACCCTTACAACACATTTCTGGAGAAAATGGTACATGGAATATCTCCATCATCTGCAGCCTCAAGGGAAGTAGTGTACCCAACAACCCAGACTGAATGTGGTGGACCTCGTCCTAGTTGGATGGTGCTTGGCCAGGGTGGTTAAGGTCCTCCCTGGCAAAGATGGAGTTGTAAGGGTGGCAGACATACACGCCCAAAAGGGAGGACTATGGCGTCCAGTGCACAAACTGCACAGGCTTCCTACGCAACAAGTGTGACAGTAGTGTGAATGTAATGCTTCACATTTTTTTGTTCTTTTTCTCTCTGTTTCTTGTAAACATGGGTTGTGGTTGACAACTCATTTCGGTCTCAGCGGGTGGTATGTTTATGGATTCTCAGTTTTATGTTTTTTTGGTGACGGTTTATGAGTAAACTTGACTCATGTACTGTCTGCGACAGAGTAAAAATTTCAATGCATGTGGTCCTCCCTAAGAGACGTAATAAAGTGTGTTTTCGTAACATCCTCTATTATGACAAGTATATAATGCTATCCGACAATGGCCAATAGATCAAGAGTGAAAATTAGAAAATCAAGTTACTCATAGAAAAGAAAAAATTAATTAGAACTGGGCCATGGATGCAATATCACAAAAACTATCATGCACTAATGTTTGTGAAGAATGCAACACCAAGAAGAATTCATGTGACTGAAATGAACTTATTACCACAGATTAGGTACATGATAATACACAATTGATTAGGACTACAGAACTGTAAATGATCTCTGTCCTTGATAATTCAGTATGGTGTGAAGCCCCCATATGCTGCAATCAGAGCCACTAAACTTAGTGGCATGGAATAAAAGAGGGCCTGGATTTGTTACTGCGGAATCTCCCTCCACACGGTTTGTATGCGAGTTCAGAGAGCATCAACTGTGGTTGCTGGAGGACCGTGACAAAAGAGTCGCTGACCAACCATATCTCAGACATGTTCTATGGGCGACATGTCAGGAGAACGTGCAGGCCAGGGAAGCAGTGGTACTCATCGTTCATTGAAGAAGGCTTGCACATTCCTCGTCACATGTGGCGGGCATTGTCCTGTTGAAATATGGTATGTAGAGTCGCCTGAAGAAAGGGCAGTACCTCGAACTCTAAAACCTATCTTAGTGCAGTGGTTGCTGTTCAGATTGCCCCCAATATGCAGGAGACGAGATCGCTTGTTGTATCCAATGGCGCCCCAAACTATCACACTTGGCGTTTGTCTGGTATGCTGCTTCACAATGCAGGCCGTCGGTTTGCTGTCACCACGGCAGCGTCTAACACGTATGCGGCCATCACTGTAGGACAGGTTGAAGTGGAACCCGTCCGAAAACACTACATTTTGCCACTCAACTCACCAGCGACGGTGTTCACGTGTCCATTGCAGTCTGAGGCGTTTGTGGTTTCTTGCATACGTGCCACCAGTCCAGCCCACAGCAGATGGCGTCGAACCGTCGACGCAGACAGGTCCACACCCGTTGTAGTGCTCCAGTGTCGAGCCAACACTGTGGACGAGGCTGTAAGGTCCACCATGCGGATAAGATGGCGGTCATCCCGTGCTGTGGTCACATTGCGTTGTCCAGTACCCGCTCGTCGCTGCGTACGACCCTCTTCTATCCACTGGTTTACAACCACAGTGTCATTGCTGTATCTTTTGTAACAGATTTCTGTATTAAAACCATATAGTCGCCGCTTCAAATCACGAGGCAATAGAACGCGGGAAAAGTTTGTTTATGCTACTTGCCATCGTCGTCGCAGTGTTTCCCTACGGCCGGACGTGAGTGACCTTGAGATGTTCAAAAAATTGTTAAGGTGTTGGACCCCCTGAAAATTAATTATTTTATATTTGTACCAAACATTGTTCAGCTTGTACGCATTGTATGTAATTACATTTTCCTCAAATAAGAAAGGTTTACACTTTATATATTTCGAATAATTTGATATCAAATACAAAATTCTTCTATTTTGTTTCAGACGTAATAACAAATACCNTGGGGAATGTGTAAATGTATATAGACTAGTGTGTGTATATATATATATATATATATATATATATATATATATATATATATATATATATATACTGATGGTTAAAAAAATATGGGATCTAATGCAATTCTCATTTTAACAAACCACAAGCTAAAGAAACCAACGAACACGAAAAATTGAACATAATAACTGGAGTCAAATATATGTATATTTTCATAACCGTAAATGTATGGTTGTGAAAGTGAATTTGACTCATAGGTTCTTGATAAAAAAAAAGTTAATTTCTCCAACTGGCTACCCAGCTATGCGTTTGTAATGGTTGCATGTATTGCCATGTGTGGTTGTAACAATCACGTCTGTACATAATTCAACTCTTATTGCTATTGGTATGTTTATGGTTATTTCCATTACAGCGCGGCCTTTATAGTATCGGACTAAGAAACTAGCTCCAAATACGTAGAAGATAGTTTCGTGTGGCATCGTTTCTCTTACAGTATTCTTCTTATGTCGAATTCGCGGTGCACCCAGGGTTTCCGTGGCGTTGTAATTTTGGTAACAAATAAAATATCCCTGCCCAGATTCCAGGAATTTTAATTGACATCTTGAGCATCCCGTTCAGGTGTCTTGAGCACTGGAGCAAATAATCGGACTCATACAAAAAAATAAGGCGTTCTTTGTAAACCATGTCCTTCGTAATGTAATGCGCACGCCTCATTTAGTGAATTGTTTCCTGTTTACATATTTTTCTGTTACGCTCAAGAATTTTAATCAATGTCGTAAAATGTCAGTGCAACTAATAAAACCTAACATATAATCGTCTATTTTCCTGGTAAAAGTCAGGGACTACTAACATAAACCTAGAATTCACGAATGGGTTACAAAAGTTAATAATTAATCTGCATTTTAAAGATGAGTTGGCGTGATATTTGTCTTCTGCTCACTTCAAAATTATCGAAAGATTCGATCTTCACAGCAATTTTTTTTAGTGAAATTTGAATACACCCCGTTGCATTAAGGGGCCGCGGTGGTGTAGGAGTTAGACTGCTCACCTCCCACCCAGGTGAACGGGGTTCGATTCCAGGCGGGGTCGCACCCTGTGGGAATATTGCCGGACAATGCCGCTGATCGACGGGTTTTCTCGGGGATCTCCCGTTTCCCCCCGCTCTTTCATTCTGGCGCTGCTCCATACTACGCCTCACTTAACATTCATCGGCTCTCAAAACCTCGATGTTAAGAGCCGCGCAAATCTCACTCACTCACTCACTCATTCACCCAGTTGCATTAAATCTTGACCAGAGAAATAATGCTTGGACATAAAATTCTCGTTTTTATGTAATGGGCTATCCTGGGTCGAAACCACGCGTTTCTTACTTTCCCGAAGTAGAAAGATAATAACAGCCCGGTGTTTGGTTGCGTGAAATTCGCGAATACTTATGACAGCAGCAGAGACTTCATTTCCTTACGTGCTCGTGACACAAGTGTTTCTAGTCCATTGGACAGTCACTTCACACTTATCTGAAGTAATGCTAAAGCTCTACTTCCAGGATATTCCTCCGCTTCATGCAAACATAGCTTAACCGAGTCTAGAACATCACACCAGAAAGACAACGCTACGCATTCGTGAGCACTCATCGCAATAATACTTGCATAATAACTATTTCTTACTAGGCATTACCAACACACCTATTTTCTCACCGTTTTTACTCATATTGATTATGAATGAAATGTTATAATTTATGAATCAATTATAAGAGAAATTTCAATATAACCAATGTTTATGTTAACACAAGTATAAAATTATTGTGGTACGTAGCATATTTCGGAAACAACCAAAAGCGTTGCACGTAGAGTGATTTTTCAAATGTTTGATTCTAAAAGTGCGTAGAAACCGCGAATAGACTATACTCATTGGTCGCTACCAAAAAATATAAGTGTTTTTTTTTTTAATAGTCTTGGTTGCAAGTGTCGGCCACAACATTTCTTCCTGTTCACTACTGACTAAAGAGTAGTTCTGGACGGGTACGATCAACGGTACCGCAATCGTAACAGAACAGCACGAACATACGTTTGCGAAGTTCAACGTGCCAGAGAAATGTACAGACATGTATTTGTTATTCGGAAGTTGGTCACGCACAGGTGGCCCGCGGCTATCTAATCCCGATCCCGTTGATGAAGTAATCCAGGATTTGCGGACGAAGCACTGAAGTTCGAGAGCGGAGATTCCCCTCAGAGGTAAAGTGTTGCAAGGTAAGCTGGCGTTAGCTCCGTGCTGTACCCTGTTGCTTGCTAGTTCACACTTCCGCCACTAGAACGTAGCTCGACAGCCGACGCCACAGGGCGCGTGTAATGGGTTGTTCCTTGCCTGCTCGTTGTGAATGGTCGAAATCATTCATTTTCCCTGGGCTGCGCGGGGTTCACTGGCTCCTGCTGCGTGAACCAAGAATGTACAGCAGTGAGCAAGCACCAGTAGTGCTACTTGTCAAAGAATTTGGTGGAAATAGGTTGATTGATTCCTGAGATATATAATAAAAACGTAATTTTTCCATAATGTTATATCGTACAGAACGGCCTAAAGGAAGGCTTTGTTTACGATACTTATNTAATAAAAACGTAATTTTTCCATAATGTTATATCGTACAGAACGGCCTAAAGGAAGGCTTTGTTTACGATACTTATAATAAATACTGTAGGCATACAAAGTTTGGGGGGTAAATTTGGTTAAATTATTTAATAAATATAGCTAAAGTATCTAAATTATTTACATGGCCTATATTTCGATTTTAAAAATGGCGGCCATGTAAATAGTTTAAATAAGTTGGTCATATTGATTAAATAATTTAACCAAATACAACCAAACTTTGTATGCTTACAGTATTTAGTATAAGCATCGAATACAGAGCCTCTTTTCAGGCTATTTTGTACGTTAGCACCAAATGGGAAAATATCTCAGGAACCTATCAACCTATTTACACCAAATTCTCTTCACAAGTAGCGCTACGGTAGGCAATGTAAACATACATGGTTTAAGCATTTTTAGTTAGGTTTAAAATTTTTAATATTTTTGAGTATATATCATGTCTCTCTAATACAAGGGGACAAACTACGGTAGGAAATTCCTAACGAAAAACAT
>NQII01007880.1:2107-9607 GCA_002778355.1 Clitarchus hookeri | reverse complement strand
ACATGTTGCAAGTATTAAGACAGTTCAGTGCTGCGACTCTGAAGCCTGCTACTGTGCAGCTGACGTGGAAGTGCGTTTATGTTCACTTGGCTTACCGAGTGCTCACAATTCTGGCCTCGTGTCTCTTCCTGCCCCAGCATGGAAAAACCGCGGGACGAAGAACAGAAAGCACGTGGACCGTATTAAAAGTCTGCGTGACCAACAAGCTCTGAAATTTCCAGCTTGTCCGCCGTAGTGATGGTTTTCGTAGACGTGTGTCTGCAGTCAAAATAAAAGGAACGGCCTACGCGCTTGGCATGGCCTAGAAGTGGCGCCACCTGTATGGGGCGTTGCAGCCGACGTATTCTGAGCCACGAGGCGAACGTCTGTTTCAGTCACTCGAAGACCGGTTTCCCCCCAAGTCTTGGAAAGTGAGCATTGCTGGCCGAGCTGTAAAACGGACGTAAACTGCTACGAAGCGCGCGCACGCGGGGACGTAACGCTCGGTGGTTTTCTTCCCTGCGGCTTTGTATCAATTTCCCAGTACTGACGTCGGCTACTGTATCGATTTTGAGGTTGGTAGCCCGCGGAGGTCACTGCACTGGGGAAGGAAACTTAGTTTCGCGTGTCTCCGTGACCCCACTCCACGCGCCTTCTACGAAAGAGATTGCCAGTTGTTGAATCATGTAAAATATTCTTTATTTTTGTGGAAACGTGATGTGTCACGTGCGTGAACTCCTGATTGACGCGGTTGCATGGTTTAGTAATCGCCGTGCTCGCTAGATGCTTATCCTCGCTCGTTGTTGCGACGGGCCACGGGCTTTCTCCGCGTCGCTCAGCCCGTCCCTCCTCGACCAACTGGATCTTCTGTCCGCTGCTTCAGTGTGGTTGCATTTCTTCCGACGCGAGAACCANGGCCGAGCTGTAAAACGGACGTAAACTGCTACGAAGCGCGCGCACGCGGGGACGTAACGCTCGGTGGTTTTCTTCCCTGCGGCTTTGTATCAATTTCCCAGTACTGACGTCGGCTACTGTATCGATTTTGAGGTTGGTAGCCCGCGGAGGTCACTGCACTGGGGAAGGAAACTTAGTTTCGCGTGTCTCCGTGACCCCACTCCACGCGCCTTCTACGAAAGAGATTGCCAGTTGTTGAATCATGTAAAATATTCTTTATTTTTGTGGAAATGTGATGTGTCACGTGCGTGAACTCCTGATTGACTTGGTTTTACGGTTTAGAAATCGCCGTGCTCACTAGATGCTTGTCCTCGCTCGTCGTTGCGACGGAGCCACGGGCTTTCTCCACGTCGCTCAGCCCGTCCCTCCTTGACCAACTGGATCTTCTGTTCGCTGCTTCAGTGTGGTTGCATTTCTTCCGACGCGAGAACCAGTTTCGCTGTGGGGTAATCCACACTCTCGACAGGCCACGATTCTCCCGCGGTTAGAGACTGAAACCTGTTCGTGTGGTTGTCGTGTTGTTCGACGCGGCACCTTAACAACGTCTGTGCGCACGAGCAGCGGGAAAACATAATGCCACTACCTCTCAGCGACTCTCCGACCTTCACTTATATACCACTTATCAGTGTCGGCACTGACGTATGTGCTGCTCCACTAGGTTGAACAATCAATCACTTTATTGTCCTACTCTGCTATACGCATTCCTTCAATGCGGGGTCCTTCAGGCACGCCCTTCTTGGTGTTGCAAATTTAATGGCCATTAGTACACTCTTATTTGGTATCCTTCCGCCATACGTAGAATTTTCATTGACATGGGCCTAGCGACTTTATCCATGCGCCAGTCACGTTAAACTATTAAAAACAATAAAACTATTTTTTCTGAAATACAATTGGTTTTGTGGTAGGGAAGGCAAATGGTGCTTTAACTGCGCCCACCGTTGTCAAGACTAAATAAATAAATATTGTTTAACTGTAAGTGGCATTTGATTGCCCTCGGTGGAAATGCCCGTAAACTGTACACACGAGTATCACAGTTTCTGGAGAGAGCTCCAAGAGGGGATGGATTTTGGCGAGACTGTCAACGAAAGACAGGAAATTTTGTGGTCTGTTTACGTGCCTTTCCTGAGTAGCTGGTAGATCTGTCTGACGTCATGCTGCTCCTGACCAAGGCTGCCAACTGCTGCTCGACAATGTTCTCTTCATTGCTCATAAAACACATCTATTTTCTGCAGTGTTTCTAAGAGGATTGCTTACAAAATAAACCATAATGAATGATTGAATACGAATAATCCCATAGTTGATCGATACGAGTGTCTCTTGATAACGAGGTCTTGAGAGCCGATGGGAGTGAAAAAGGTGAGAATGAAGCAGCAGGGAACGGGAGATCCCCAGGAAAACCCTCAGACCAGCGGCATCGTCCGGCACTATTCCCACTGCGGAAATTCGGGAGTGGCCCGGCCGGGGATTGAACGCGGTTCGCCTTAGTGGAAGGCTAACCGCTCAGCCACCGCGGCCCCAAAGAAGAAACTAAGCCACGGGAGTTTTGCTTCGCCTTTTGTGAGTTCGTTTCCGTTGCTCGTGGCGTCATCGTGCAGCGAGTCGCGTAACCCATGCTAGCCAACAGTGATTTCCTTCTCCCTTCCCTGATATATTTACTTAATAATGGAAAATGTATAATGAAAATATTACCATGCATTTCCGGACATGAGGTCCCCTCTTGAAAAAATGGTCTGTTTGCCGTCCCGCACTACATGCGAAGCGTTGTCGGTGTTTTTGATCATCCGGTGTATATGCATGGTATGATAACGTAACCACGATCTTCGCTTTCCGAGAGTGTGCCGACGCGAAGGAGCGGTCTTGCTGAGATGATTGCCTCGCCGCGAATCTAGGCCAGACAGACGGGCGATAGTGGGCCTGTTGTCTCTGTTACACGAATAGACGTACATACATGCCATATTGGTGCACCGCAGGTTTCTAACCACGAGTCGACCCGCGGGCGGGTCTCCCAGCACCACAACACATGTGNGACCAGCGGCATCGTCCGGCACTATTCCCCCTGCGGAAATTCGGGAGTGGCCCGGCCGGGGATTGAACGCGGTTCGCCTTAGTGGAAGGCTAACCGCTCAGCCACCGCGGCCCCAAAGAAGAAACTAAGCCACGGGAGTTTTGCTTCGCATTTTTTGAGCTAGTTTCCTGATCCTCTAGTTGTAGTTTCCGTTGCTCGTGGCGTCATCGTGCAGCGAGTCGCGTAACCTATGCTAGCCAACAGTGATTTCCTTCTCCCTCCCCTGATATATTTACTTAATTATAAAAATGTATAATGAAAATATTGCCATGCATTTCCGGACACGGGGTCCCCTCTTGAAAAAATGGTCTGTTTGCCGTCCCGCACTACATGCGAAGCGTTGTGGGTGTTTTTGATCATCCGGTGTATATGCATGGTATGATAACGTAACCACGATCTTCGCTTTCCGAGAGTGCGCCGACGCGAAGGAGCGGCCTTGCTGCGATGATTGCCTCGCCGCGAATCTAGGCCAGACAGACGGGCGATAGTGGGCCTGTTGTCTCTGTTACACGAATAGANTGCAACAGGCGGAACGGAAGGCCGTTGTCTCCGTTGCGCCAGCAAGGGCGTGATAGCCGCCAACACGATGTGCTGTGGGCACGTTGGATTCCCGCAATTGCACTCCAAAGAAGGGGGGAAGTATCTTCGGCGTGTTTAAGGGGCCTTCGTATTTACGGTGTCCGACCCCAAGAAATTTTAATTATTTTATAACTGTACCAAACATTGTTCAATTCGTGTACAAATATATATGTTGACATTTTCCTCAAATAAATTAATTTTAAACTTATATATATATATAGCTTGTTATTTGGTGATTACATATGTGTCGCGCAGTAGGCCATGGGATTAGTTTATTTTTTTATTTTTTCATCTGTACAATTTAGTTATTATTTGTTATTACGTCTGAAACAAAATAGAAGAATTTTGTATTTGATATCAAATTATTCGAAATATATAAAGTGTAAACCTTTCTTATTNGTCTGAAACAAAATAGAAGAATTTTGTATTTGATATCAAATTATTCGAAATATATAAAGTGTAAACCTTTCTTATTCGAGGAAAATGTAATTACATACAATGCGTATAAGCTGAACAATTTTTGGTACAAATATAAAATAATTAATTTTCAGGGGGTCCGACACCTTAACAATTTTTTGAACACCTCAAGGTCACTCACGTCCGGGAAACACTGCGACGACGATGGCAAGTAGCATAAACAAACTTTTCCCGCGTTCTGTTGCCTCGTGATTTGAAGCGGCGACTATATGGTTTTAATACAGAAATCTGTTACAAAAGATACAGCAATGACACTGTGGTTGTAAACACCTGTTTTACAGAAGAACAAACCGTAAACAGAGTACTACTTACAGTGATTTTTGCTGACTTTGACTTCTTCCAGCAGCCACATTTATGTTTCAATAACAAAATTTATGAATTGGCTACAAAATGACTTCCACTCCTGTCCTGGAAAAAAAAAGTATTTACAATGAAACATTCCACAGTTTGTTGGAAATTATGACGGACAACAACTGCTTACAATGATATCCATGCGACAACTAAGGAGGCCCGTAAGTTTGCTGGCCACAAGAAAAATATATTTTTTATATTTTTACAGAATTCTGTTCAACTTGTAAGTGCTCTTTCCCTGCATAATTTTTTTTAGATCGAATAGTTTTTGCATTTTAGGATGTCAAAACCTAGATTTTAGTGTTTATGGGATGTACGAACAAAATAAACGAAAACGTGTGCAGAAAATGTAGCAAGGGTGACTGAAATGTAATGTTGTGATTCGTTCATTTTAAGGCATGCTTAGCAAACATTCTTTTAGTAAATCATAGACTGCTACAAATAAAAAAATATGCAAAAATTACCTTATCTTAAGCAATTTTTTAAAAATTGTTGAAAAAACATTGACGTGGTTTTTAAAGACTTACTGAAGTAACTCACTCGTGATATACTATTTCAATGTGAATTCTCATTTCGGTGAGTTACTTGCCCCCAAAACACTAAAATTGTGATTTTGACGTGCTACTGTGCGAAATATATGCAGTCAAATTTTTATTTATGCTAGGAAGTAATACTTATGAATAATGGTTACAAGTTGAACAGTATTTCGTAGAAATATCTAATAAATTTTACAGTGACCAGCGCCGTTAAGGTGGTCCCACGATCGACATCGCCGATCCTGTACCAATAACAGTAAAAGTATGTCTTCTGTACAATTGTGCTTGCTACCAACACACACAATAATTTCCATGACCACTGTCAAAGTAAAACTGCATAGCAGGTTTGCTAATTTTTAAATTTGTTGTGCAAGAACCTACGCGTAGCCAATCAGAATTCACTCACATTCCTCCACTTGTCAGATTCACTTTGACAATAATGGTAAATTTCCTGTCACAGAGCTAAAAATACATTTAACTTCAATATTCCTTTTTGTTTTATTGTTTTTTCTTTGTAGTACGTGGTTTGTGAAAATGAGAACTTAATCAGCTGAAATAATAATTCTATATCAGTCACGACTGTTTTACTAACCAGTTGTCTATATACGATTAGAGGTTCAAATATATAACAAGTAGGAAAACTAACACTAGTTAAAATTCAAATTACTATTCTTAAGAAGTTCCAGCATTACAAGTGAAAACCTATTACCAACAAAAAAATCCGCTTGTATAATGTTGTTGATTGTAGCACAGTATTTTTAATAATGTCCATGGTTATGGGTATATATATGGTAATGTTATTTCGATTTCGATTAACAGTGGCGTGGAGATAAGCGGCTATTACTGGCCTCAGTTGTTGGAACTTCTTTTGAGTTAAGGTGAAAAAATAGTCTCTGCCCATGTCTGCATATACTTCAACGTAAACATGTGGTAGAGTGCGCAGTATCAAATCTCCGTGCACCGACATTGAACACCTTTTCTTTCCACTGAAATGTTAAAACCACGCGGCTTCGACTATGGTTACCAGACTGCTTACTTAGTAAGTGCTTTGATATGTTAGTTCATTTCTTTTGACTAATGTGACGTAAATACTAGAAGTATACCAAGGTACGCAAAGTGTTACTTTTTTATTTGTAGGAACTCAGGGTAATGCTAAAACCAAATGCTGATGCAATTTAATTTGACAGTTCTTTTGGCATTTGACTCAATGTTGGAGACATGCGTAGAAGACTGAAATCAGCCTGCATTATCTTATGTGTATGAATAAAAACACATTTGGTTTAATTTTAAACTCATTATAGTAAGTAATAATTATGCAAGTTTTTTATTTATTTTACAGTTGATGACAAGTAATACTCCGCCGCCGGCCAATTTGCTCTCTAATCTATGTAAATAAAAAATTAATAGCTTTGATTAACCGCTGTTTCAAATCTGTTTATTTAATTAGACCATAATAAATGGAGCTACTTTCCTAATCCTCTGTCAGTTTTCGTGTAAATTCTCAGACAGGTGTTTACGTTTCAATGTACGCAATTGCGAGTTTGAGTTTTTTTTTTCAGTTATTGTATGCAACGTTACTAACAGAAGCTTGGCGCTTTTGTGCACAAAACAAAAAAATTCAATAACTTTACTGTCCACAAATTAAAAAAAATAAATCTTAATATTAACTCGGCCATACCAATTCAACGCAGTCTAATTAACTGCACATGGATTGTACCTTCGGCACAGGACTTCGCACGTATTCGAACATCGTTCTCCGTTCCGGCAACGCGAGCAGTAACGTTACACAACGTCGTGATGGCGTGCGTGTGAACCCATCGTGTGGTAATACACGATCCCTCATTGTCACTTCACGTAATGGGTCTTGCGTTTTTTTGTAAAGGCTGTGCGTTTGCCTCAACAAAAACGTACAATTACGGCACGTTCGCCATGCTCCACGCGTACGTGACGTCACCAAAAATTTAATTTACTCTTGTCTTGATAATCCTATTGAAACCTTAGTAGAAACGTCAAACCTATACTCGACAGTCTCTCGGCGTGCAAATAACTCGACGTTGCGAGGTAGCATTCGGATAGTTTAAATTGTGTTAGTCTTAACAACTTCAATGGTGCGCAAAAACATTTCTGTGCACGCCAAACTGTAACCTGGCAAATGGGGTAACGAGAGAAGAAAGAGTCTAAGGAAATTAATCGAAGCATTAGCGACACGTCCGGTGCGTTCAAAAGTATCTGCTTGATCCTGTCACCTCTGGAGAGATGCTGGCGAAAGGGTAGTCGTTTGTGGGTGAATACATCTGGGAGGGTGGGATTTATTGGCGATGTCATTGCCAAGTTCGGGTGTTTTAAGGCATCTTCGTGACATGTCCTAGAAATTTACCAGACAGAACCAAACATGTTGGTCAGTATTAAATATTAATGTATTCTTATAACTATCTTATTTCGTATTTTTGTCCGTCACATTGTTACGAAAAAAAAACTTCGAAACTTCGTGTGGGGAGTGCACCCAGGGCAAGGCGACACCCACCTAATGACGGTCTTTCCAGCTGAGACCCGTAGGTG